>NW_019293338.1:0-22527 GCF_000500325.1 Leptinotarsa decemlineata
ATCAAATTCAAGTCGTCACCTTGAAGTTGGAGATTGACATTATTAAATAATTTATACAGGTCTGTCAAGTACGCAATATCATTTTTTGTAGTGATGAGGTTGTCGTGCAATTCTTTGTCTTTGTTTTCCAAGAACTCTATTACAGAGTCAAATAAATTGTAAAATCGAGTCAGACACTTATCTCTTAATAACCAACGCATTTTAGTGTGAAATAGCAATAGGTTGAAAAGGACGGAATTTTTCGGAAAATATCTGCCGCTGGTTTATGGAGTACAGTAGTTATTACTTCTTTTATTGCCGGTAAAACTAAATCCTCTCCAATAGTGTGAGGTTTACCTGTTTGAGCAATTAGCAAAAAGATATTGTAGGAAGCTCAGAGTCCGTCGTCGTCTTGCTTAGAAGCCCCTGAAAAAAGTTTTGACCAGTTGACTGAGTAGAGTGTTTCTTTTCCAGTTCTTGAAAATGAGTCACACTTTTGTCTTTTCTATCTGAATGCATTTTATTCAAATGATCTTGTAGCCTTGAGGGTTTCATCGCTTCATTCGAAAATGTTTTTTGACAAAGAAGGCACATAAGCAAAGATGGATTTGTGGGATTTTCAATAAATCCATATTTTATATATTCCGCGCTATACTGCCGTTTTTTCTTTTTTGCTTCCGACATAATTTTGTCTTCAAAAATACCGAAGTAAAGAATCGAGTATTAAAAACTTGCTAATGACACCACTCACAGTAAATCACCACCGCACGTACTAGCTAGTCGCTAACTAAAATCACTTGTTTTCGTAATATCGTCGAATGACATTACTGGCTGGATGGCGCGCGCGCTTTTATATGACTCAGCGCACGGGCCTAGTACTTTCGAGAATGGAGACTAGAAACTTCTCGCTTCGCATTGAAGCTTACCGCCATCTATTGTACAGTTTCACAACTATCGGGCAGGAAATAGTTACTATCTGGTCCCCTACATGGCGATACACGAGGAAACGCTCGTTAAGCGTAAAGGAGCGGTAAAGTTTGTGTTAAAAGCAAAAAAAACATTTTTAAATTAGCCATCGCCCCCCTAAACCGCTTCAATGCCCTCCAATCTTCTCTGTGCTCTTTACTGCCCCCCTATAGGCGTCCAGCGCCCACAAAAGGGGGCGTTATCGCCCACTTTGAGAAAGACTACTATACATGATAGCATTGTATTGTGATGCACAGACACGTGTCGCGGTTTTGTAAACTTTCAAGTGGAAATCTCAATTGTTTTTTTATATGTTATAATGGATTTTCATCAAGTATCGTTCAGTTCCACCATATTACTTGAATGAGGTTCATTTTTTGATTAAATTTGGCCATGTTGTGATGTTATAATTTTTTTTAGGGCCCGGTCAATACTCATCTGAGTATGGCACATGCTTACTGTTACGAAATGATGAAGAAGAAGAATGCGTCTATCGTTCTTTACTTATCCAAGTTTTTGCTGCATTTAGATATTCCGATGGGAAACAGTTCTTCTGTCAAGGAATTGATTTCTGAAGTTGAAATTATATTGACAGAGGTGAGTTTTATTATTTTTATTTTTTTGTTCAACGGAAAAGACAATCTGCAAAAACATATTTAACAAAGTGTGAAGAACTACAAAGTATTTTGGAATGCTCATTTAGTAAAATGTGAAATACGAAATATTAATAAATCCTTTTGTCTAGTGATTACATTACTAAAAGATGAAACAATTCTGGTACTTACAAGGAAAAAGATGTAACAAATCTGGTACTTACNCAAACAAGAAAATAATAGAAGCACAGTAATCAAAATGTGTTGAGATAATCGCATTGTATACAGTAATTTTAGACTGATTGGATAAATTACTAGAAATTCTTGCAAAAAAATATAGTTTTTTAAATATTTCTTTACATATATAATTGAAATGATTGCCAAAAAGTAATAAATTATCTAACTGGAATTCAAGATATTTAATATGTCACACAATTTCAGTGTTTTCATTATCGATATGTAGATTCATTTCATTTAAGTCGAGGTTGTTACAATCATCCCTTTAGTTTTTATTTTTTTTTAGTTTTAATTTATTCGCCATGAGGTATTCATTAACATTCATTTTATCAATAGCTTTATCTGAGCTTGTATCATAGCATGCTAAAAGTGTATTATCTGAAAATAAAATGTGAAAAATTAACATTCAAAAACAAGTTCATGTCATTCAAGTATAAGATAAAAAGCAGAGGTCCTAAAACGCTACCCTGCGGCACATCTATGTGTTTATCCAATTGGTTGGTAGAACATGCATTGTTCTAGGTGACTATGTCTCACACTGGTGTATGGAAAACAAAACATAATTCCTTGGGTCTATAGAAATGTTTCCAAAACCTTGAATTTTGGAGATATCAACTCTCATATTGTTTGTTATTTTTTCTAAGTGATCTGTAAGTAATTATAAACAATATTTTCAGAAAAACTTGTTGGAGAAAGCACCCAAAAAAAATATGCAGAAATTCTTGGATAAATTGAAATCCAGATTGGAAGAACAAAGCGGAATAACAACGCTAGAAACTATACAAGAAGCAACAAATGCTGAAGCTTCTAATACTGATGTCAGCAATAACTCGAGTAGAAATGACATCAACGTTGACAATAGAGACAGCGGTAGAATCCCCACGAACAAAACCGACTCTACTGAAGAAAACCAAGAAGAAGCAGTCAACGATTGTTCTGGAAACAAAGATGTAGTTTCAAATAAGGATAGTTCAGTTGGCGAGGTGGACGAAAATAGAAGTTCTCCTGTGAACTCAGGCAAAAAAGTTGAAAACAAAAAGCGAACAAGGCCGAAGAAGGCACGTCAAAGAAAGGATCGAAGTAAAGCTACGAATGATCTCCTCGAAACTGAAAGCGACGCGCTAACCACTGATTCCGAAGCCGGACTGAGGTGTATGAAGCCATTGAGCAAAAAACTCAAAGTTTGCGTGACTCGGGCTAATCTGAATGCTTTGCAAATTGATAAGAATACCAAATCAGACGATAGTTCGACCAAACAAAATACCGACAAGGATAAATCACCGAGCACTGACAATACTGACAAATCGACTTCGGAAGAGAGTTTGCAGACTGAAGAGAATCTCAGGTTGACGAATTCTGACTCTGCTGAATCGAACAGAACTGAAAATTCCGACTCTAATAACAGGCAAAAGAGAGAAAAGTGCCTTCCGGATATTGTGGGGAGATCAAAGAGGAGAATTAAAGCCAAAACCATCGGTAAAAACAATGGAGGGCTCGGTAGCCAGAGGAGCGATAATGAAAGTTCAAGTGATCTCGAGAAGGAAGCGAGGAGGTTGAGTAAAAGGCTCAAGTTGCAGAGTTTGGATTTGAATAAGGTCGGGAGAGTGGACGGGAGGAGAAATAATGTTTTAGCGAGGTTGCAGAAACAAAAAAGGGCTGAAAATTCGATAGGTACGTTGTTGGGTTTAAGTAAGGGTTTTTTTATTCCCGAGAATTTTTCAGATCGAAGACTTCCCGATATCCAGAACGATTCGAAGACGATACGGAGGACGAGGAGTCAGAATAGCGACACTAGAGTTTCTGAAGATCTTGATTCGGATCAGGACACTATTTTACATACTATTATACACGACATATCACAGGTAAATAAAATATAAAATTGGTATCAAATTCTGTTCACAATTTGTAATAATAATAATAACAGTTTATTGTAAATAGGAAAACATAATTTACATACAAAATTATATGTAGTAATATTAGAAAAATATTATTAACTTTCTGACGAGACCAATATTACAAAAATACAAAAAATAAGAATGCAGGTAGTTACATATAAATTTATCTAAAGACAAAACAATATAAAATATAAAATTGGTATCAAATTCATTTCACAATTTGTAATAATAATAATAACAGTTTATTGTAAATAGGAAAACATAATTTACATACAAAATTACATGTAGTAATATTAAAAAAATCATTATTAACTTTCTGACAAGACCAATATTAAAAAATACAAATAAAAATAAGTATGCAGGTAGTTACATATAAATTTATCTAAAGACAAAACAATATAAAATAGGTATCAAATTCATTTCACAATTTGTATGAATCTGATAAGGCGTTTTTTGAATTCCTTAACAGTCTGAGCATTTTTAATATCATTCGGTTTCTGTTATAGACTGATCGAGTTAGGGGTATATTATACTTATCAAGCCTAATCGATCCCAAAATCTCTTTATATTTGCAGAAAAAAGAATAATTCGAAAAGCAAGAATTTAAATTGGCCGCGTATCTGTTGACCAATAAAATTGATCGCGTCTAGAGCGGAGTTGCCAAGTGTATTGGTTTTTAATATCCAATCACAGATCTGATGATCTAATTAGACAGACGCCATTTTTGTTGTTATTGTTGTCAACTCGGTGTTAATACAACTGTTACAATTATCTAATTAAAGAACGTTTTTTGAAACAGGTGGGTTTCGCCGGATGCATATTTTGCTGCATATTCCGTGTCATTAGTTTACATTCCGAAAAATATTTTTTCAGGTTATTCTTGGATTGATATGTTCTGGAGTAATTCTAAATTTCACTGTACATATTTTTGCTTCTTTTTTCAGTCACGATTCTGCTCCTTGGCCGAGATAAAATAAAAATTAAATCAACACTCTCCATCCTTCGATAAAAGACAAAGTCTGAAATGAATGTCATATAAATAAAAGGGACTTACTAGATATACCACCTACCGTTTGAATTTTTCATTCCTCATTTCGGTACCAAAGTATTGCAAATTTTTCAAGTAAAATTCATCGATCATTTCAAAATCGATTCTTGGTAATTTGTCGGGAGTCATCTTTAACAATACTAAACTCAACATTCATTTCAAAATTATTTTGACAAAAATACGAAGTTTGTGGAAACCATTGACATTAGAAAGAGCACATTGTCGCATACACTACAGAGAGGGGACTGGCTGACTGGATGACAATATGGCTAATATACCAGTAACATTGAATTCCTTATTTTTGGGGGGTGGAATGAATGCATAATTGATTTATTTTATTAGGGTTCATGAGCATTCGAAAACCATTTGAAAAGACAGCTCGTTTAATTCTATTTAGAATCATATTTAGATATAACTTATACTTAATCATTTCTTTTGACGCTGAAAGTATATTCAATCATCTATTTTTTGTTAATTTTATTGTTTGTTGCTCCGTTTGTACTTGGTTGTTATTGTTTTGAATCATTGTTTTTATTCTACGATATACATGCATATTTCTTGGGACAATAATATTATTATTTCGGATGAGTAAAGTTGAAGTTTGCCGTCGATCTCATATATAACGCCATCGTAATGGAGATGTAAGGACCTAACCTTTTTGGTTCGTGGGCTAAACACAAATGACTTCGTGGTTCAGCCTAGTAAGTCGAAACAGTGCTGTCTGGTATTGGATTAACAATATTTCATTTTTGGACTCGGTTTCATCTAATGATAACAAATATACTTCTGACTTTAATGGAATAAAATCGCGACATTTTTTTAACACTGTCAAATATTTTGATGATTTTTTTTTTCAGATCCAAGAGATGGAAAACATTTCGTCATTCAGTTCACCAAATGGTAGCTTCGGTTCTCAAAGAAGTTTGAGGTCTAACAGCTCATCTATTTTGCCTCTTTCCAAGAAAAATGGCAGTAAAGTAATTGACTCGGAAAAGACATCAAAGTGAGTATTCTTTTATTATGTAAAGGTGTTACACTTTTAGTGATTCATTCGACTTGAACTATCCTTTTATTTCTCCAAAGAAGCTATTTGTTATTAGGGGTTTCAACAGAAAAAAAAAACAATACTTAACGTATAATATAAAAAAAAAATTATAGTCACAAACAATTTTTCTCAATTTGTTTTAAAATTCCTCTAGGAATTTTGTGTTTTCAATTCTTCCTGGTAACTGTTTATAAATAAATAGTTTTCAGCGAGATGAATTATTTGTAAAAATAATAGAAAGTAAATTTATATTTTTTTGTGAAATGTTAACTAAATGAGACTACTTTATCTGTCAACGGAACAGTTTTTAGTAAATCACTAAACACGATAATTATGCCTCGTTTGTTTTCAGGAATGATTCTCTGCGACGTTCTGCTAGGAAAGTAAAATGAAATTGACTTTCAGAAAGTTTTTATATTTATCGATTTTATTATTGTACATCATTTTAATAAATTTAGTTTTGCTTCTTTGACAAAGAGGTTATTTGTATAGTGTAATTCAATTGGGTTGGCATTAAATGTCTTCAATCCAAGAAAAAAAATACAGTTCAAATCAATCATTAGTTTATAAGAGACAAATTACATATCCATTAATTGTTATTCGTCATGTTTCAGTGAGTTGCAAAGAAAATAGAGAGTTATTGGAATAAAGTAAAAGGTTTAGCAAAACTACTATTTGATGTTTTTTTTATGTTTGATATGGTTTAATATAAGTATTGAAGATTGGGCAATAATATGTATTTGACGTTTCTTCTTGTTTCAAATCAATAATATAACAAGAGTTTTCCACTGAAATTAAAAATTGACCTAACAATAACTCTCTTACAGTAAAACATTTCTTCCTTCAATTCACCATGTGAATATCTTTATATGAATATATTTTTGTATATATTATCAAAAATTGAATAAAGCAAGGAAGAAATTTATTAAGCTCGTTTCAATGTAGGAAATAAGTTCGAACCAATAAAATGTTTTTAATATTTGCACAGACACCATTCATCACAAAATTCTGGAGAATGTAAGGTGGATTCAAACATTAATTTATAGAAAACTGTTTTTCATAAGGGAAATATATATAGTACAACTCCATAATAGTAGGCACTAAATTCTCAGAAGGTTGTGATACTATATATTTTATCAATGCCACTGCAAGAGACATATTAGAGCCAAAACGTCAGTTATTTCTGAGAATTTAGTGCCTAATATTTTGGAATTATAGTCTAGTTTGCTGGAAAAAGTATACTTAGGGTACTTCGAAATATGATAATATTTATAGAATTTAGACAATAAATTTTATGTAGTGAAACGCGTTTTGAATAAAATTTATTATCCAAATTTTATAATTACTATCATGGACAGTGTTATTAATTTTTATCAACTAATGCGTCAGAGTATTCATAATACTAAGAGTCGAAAAATGAAGAATATTTTCCTAGACATATTGCCATCTATTTCATATTAGTCAAAACTTTTTTACAGAATACAGAGTTCTGTGAAGAGTATATCTAAAGTATGAATAGTTGAGCTACTTTAGGAGAGATGGCAGCACAGCAAACGTTAGTTCACTGAAAAACGAACATAGGTTAACTGCTTTGTCCAAAAATTATTTGGAGCGTTATAATTTAGCCAATCCAGAATTATGATGTGAAATTGATTTGCTCAGCAAGATGAGGAAACAAAGTTCAATAATCCTTTCTACAATACAGAGTTCTCTATAGAACGAATGTGGCTCCATCTAGAGGAAATATTTTAAGTCTGCCGTCAAGACACCTGTAATCTTACAATTTTGTGAGTTTGACTATTGAATAAGAGATGGAAGTTCAGTCTATTGTGAAATCAGTAAAACAGATTTATAATTTGTTCTCTGGACAATCATATTAATTCGCTGTAGGTAACTAAAAGACTGTTTGGACAAATACAGTATATTTACCAACACAAAAGACTTACAATACAAAAAGAAAAAACAAAAAACATACACTTTAAACTTATCAACAATAAAAAACATTTACTATATACTATTTCTCAATCGACCCTGTTCCAGTGAGATATGAGTCGGCGGCGCACCCTCTTGACTAAAACGCATACTGACAACTGGCCATTTTCCACAAACAAATCAAAAAAATCAACGGATGTTGCACTGAAACATGACCAGATTTCCAGCATTAAATATATCTATATATCATAAACACTAACTAAAGGCCGGGCAAATATTTCACCGAAGCCGGGTATCGATTCTTTTATCTATTCTAAGGTATCTAGACTTTACCTTAACCTACCTTAGCTAACCCTAACTTACGTCTACTCTATTACAAGCTACCTTAACTAAATGCTTCTTCGCATACTTTTTACAAATCGGAAACGGATCCAATTGTGACTTATTGATAGGTAGTCGTCGAACGAGTTTACGATAATTTACTGTCTAAAAATAGTTCCGCGCCACCCGCGGTGGCACGCATATGAAAATAAAACCGATTCTGATCAGTTAACAGTGTAAAACTTCACAAAGTAATGTTGTCAATACAATATTTGGCTTCAGCTATGTCGCGCGACTTTGTTCCATGTAAAAACCTTCCCTTTCAGCGACTTTCTCCGGGACTTTGTGGTGGAGAACTTTATACAGGTGGTGGGGACACACTTTTAGTTTACCCCGATTATAATTTCACCCGTAAAAAAAGTTGCTGGCTACTTGACGTTTCGCGGACCCAAATCTGATTCGGTCCTCAGAACTGTAAATCGGAAACATTTTGCAGTTCTCTTATCGAAAGATTCTATATTTTCTAATTTTTTCAGCAGATGTCAAATAAAATTGGAAGTATGAACTATATCAAAGCTGTTGATTGACTATTTGAACATTTAATGTAGTATAAGGTGTTCTTTGAAATCAGTTTGATGCCATTCGGTCATTTTCTACATCTTGCTTAGAGACATAGAATGACAGAACACAAGATTCGTTGAGATGTACGCAAGAGAATGCCCAGAAAGTCTAAAAATTAACGTTAACATAAAGAACTGAAAGTTGACCTGCTCTTAACGTATTAAATTATTCAATTCATGCAGCATGAAATGAAATGTGCGAATAAATGTTTCAACATTTCAATGATACTGGTAATTATGTTTCCATCCCAGCAAAATAACTTTTCTTGGAGAAAAATATTTTCAATTCACGCAGCACTTTATTGTAGTGAACTGGAAGTTTTCCTTTCTACACCTGCATAAAGTTCCAAGCGAAATTTTCATTTTTTCAGATTGTGGAAGGTGAAAATTCCCAGAAAAGTTCAACGAAAGTTTGATTCCACCACAAAAAAGTAACTTTCCGCATATCATTCCTCAATAACTTCCGTAATCCAACACCTCCCCAACGAAGGCCCTTTATAAGGAACAAAATCGGGCAAAATCGAGTTACTTCACGTTCTCTGTAAGAGCATAGGAATCTCCAGAACTATTTTACACACAAAACACCGGATCGAGGGTCGAAGACACGCTGCAATAGCAGTAGTTATAGTGTGCCCCTTTCAATCTACCCTGACCTCCACGTTTCGAATAACGGAAAAACAAAATTATCCTTATAAACTGCCTACAACACATAAACAACTATAAGTTCAAAATTTGGTTTTCGGTTTTTTAAGAATACACCGATTTAAAAAAATATATTCAAAATATTTTTCAGCATATCCCTGTGGACAATCTGAAAAGGCACGATATCTCAACGTGTAGTACATTCCGTGAATACCCAAGTGTACCCCGCTGCTTCACATTTTCGCTCGATAAATCTCTCTAAACACTGCAACAACTCGAAACAATGGAACAAAGTTGATCACCTCACGCATTCCATAAAGATCATATAATTTGCCAAAATATCATTTGTAGCAGAAACGAAGCGACAACAAAATCATAATTATAGAGCATGAATATTAAAAAAAAAAATAATTAAGAGTTGTGTTAGAGCAGAAATTACAAAAATCCAGTTCCATACAATTTGGATCATCACCTAAAACTATTTTGAAGAATTTGTAAGGCTCTATAGGCAATGAACAGTGGTACCTTTTTTCAAAAAATGTTTGAACTTTCATAAGAATCTTAAATTGAATGACAAAGTTTGGCAATAAATTCCTTACCTACTAAAGCAAAAATACGAACCAGCAGGGTAAATTGGGCAGTAGCTAACATTTTTGTCGAAGGCTATGTCAGACCCTTTTGAATGAGAAAAAAGATATATTTCCAGTAAATAAACTGGGAGAAAACCTCAGTCCCAGCCCTTACAACTATACATATAATCGAAGAAAAAAAAATACAAAATCACAGCTTCATTTCACCTAGTTCATCTACTGGATTATTCAATAAATAATATAGTCAGTCCATTTTAAAAGAATCCCGATCAATATATTTCAAGTTCAGACATAAATAAATCTTAAAAAAAAAACAAAATTGCACTATACACAAGTGATATTTAACATAACTGTACAAAATCAAGGGAGACGTTTTAAAATGAAAATGATACCTTTGCAAATAAATAGAAAAAATTATAACAAATATTACTTAGACATTGGAATGTCACATAAATATATATATTTTCTGGGCGAGTGAGAATGACAACTTGTGCGGCGGAACCTTTTTTGAATATTTCAAGACAAAAAGTTTCTGTCATATTTTATTAGCTTTACATTCAAAAACGCTCAAAAAAAGTGAATTCAATATTTTCCAGTTTGATGATATCACAAAAATCATAACAAAACCGTTCGAAAAAGGTAGCATATTTAAAAACTTGATCTGTTTCCAGAACTCAAGAAATAAATAAAAAAATTAAACCATCACTGGAATGATTCTGATGCCACTTCAGAGATAAAAACTTTTATATGTGAAAAATCTTACGACTTGAAGAATTATCCAAAATCAAATTGTCAAGAAGTTGTTTTAGAAAAAAACATGGAAAAGTAAAACAAAAACCTACACTGAAATAAGGAAATAAAAACAAAGAAACAGACTTTATTGTTTTAGATTTTCCAAAATTTAAAATATAATGAAAATCCACTGTTGCAATTGATTAAAAAAAAAACACTACTGAAATGATTGAGAAGTTTTTGAAATATCAAATGTTAACCTCTGTGCGAGCTAACGATAACATGTGATTCCCAGTATGGATTACTTGATAAAAATTGTGAACATACGAGTCCTTGACTTGAACTGAAAATATTCTACAATCTTCAAAGTGAGAAGAACTGAATCTGAAATAAAAAAAGCAGCGATTTCATATGTGGGGCTCGGTTAACAACTGGCTACCAACAGATCATCCATAGTTTATGTTTGAAGGGATTAATATACTTAAAACCAAATGTTATGAATTTTGTAAGTTTATTGGAAAATCAAGAAGAAAAAACTGAAAACCATTGCTGAAATGGTTAGAAGTTGAAGTGAATAAAAACTTTATATGAATTACAAACAGAAATATAATTTTTGGCACTTCTTTAACATCACCAGTTTTTTCGCACAGCGTAGCATATTTTCGAAATGTTAAATCAACAAAAATGATCAAAATATAATAGTTTATTGAAACTGATACCTGTCTTAAGACATTTTTCATAGGCAGCTTTGAAATTATTTTGTTAAAACATAGATTTTGCAATTATGGAACATCTGGTCCTTCTAGCCGGATAACAGTTACAATTTTCCACTTTTCGCACAACGCTACAACAGAAACCGTTCGACTTGAAACAATTTTCAACATCAAGCCGCAAATTTTTGCCACCCTCATTTGAACTCGCCCTTAGAAGTCTAAAATCGAATCGAAGAAAAAAAATATCGAAATGAACGTTTCACCTCCCTAGGGAAATCAAACAAATCGTAAATATTGTAAAGCTTTCATGTTGTATAAAGGTCCCACATGTCAGTTAAAAAAATTGTGACAAAAATCGAATAGTCAATACTTTTTGTATCGACCGAAGAATATCAAGAGTTCCTAGAAAAAAAATTGAGGTGTGAACGTCGAAATAAATTGTCACGAAACTCGTAAATAAATAATAGTTAGTCAAGACGAATTTTCATAGTGGAAGTAAAATTTCTCAGATGTTCATTAGGAAGAATTCATTTGATTATGAGCAGTTTTAATCGCGTATCTTACGTAGTGTTTTAAACAACTACCTATAGTCCTATGTAGATCTTCATCAAAAAATAAAATACTAATTTATCTATTCTATGCCTCTACGGCTTGGGAAGATCATTACACCATTTTACTGCTGTTTGTAGAAAAGTCGTTTTTCAACGTTTTTTTTTTACATTCCGTAAACCTACGAGTCCTACCCTAAGCTTTTCCTAATAATGTTGGTAAATTTATCTATGTAAGAAAGTTTTTCAAATATCTATATACAAACGTGCGCACGATGGAGGAAAAACAGTCCAACCAACTGCCTCGCATCACCCCAACAAATACCAGTCGTTTCTTACACAGATATCGAGTTGTTCCAGAAGACATATTTTCAATACAATTCAGTTGTCGGGCTTGGAACATACTGTATCAAAAATATCTACTTTACACATAGGTCAGTCCTTTTTTCATAATGTAACAATAAGTTATGAAAGAGAAAAATCCCCAAAAAAAAACAAGTCAGAGCGGCTACAAAAACCAACTCGTACAACCGCCTTAGTTTTCCGGACTTGCCCATCCCAAAAATTGCTGGAGCGTTCCCAAAATTCATAAATAGCTATCTATAATCTACAAACACTTTAATCTATAAATTAAAAAATAACCTCTCGTGGGGCAACTTTCGATCGGGGCATTCCACGTTCTTTCTGTCCATTAACCCAGCCAAGGGATTACTTTTGTGGCGGCTGATACGTTTGGTATGGATCTTCGGGGCTGGCTGCGTTTGATGTGTGCTCCGAATCGACGGGAACAGCGTGCAGGATTGACGGATGAAAGTATTGGTAAGGGGGCGAAATGTAAGACCCTGTGCCAATTTGCATTCCGCCCATCTGAGCGGTTATCTGGAAAAAAATACAAGTTAACAAGTTGGTAAAATAAGGTAATAGAATTATTTTAGCTGAATATCCCTCAACATTACTATTACACTCTTATTTCCTGTATACTACTCAAAACAAAATTTTGTGATTTCGTTATGATACACCACAGCTGGTTTGGACCGGTTTATAATACTTTACCAGATATCGATACAAGGTAAAAAATCACCTGCAGTGCCTTTGAATTTTTAATCAAAAAATACTTGTTGAAACTAATAACTGTGTTTGTTAAATTATATACAACTAGTATATAACGGACTATCAGTTAATATAAAAAAGACATTTTTCATGTTATTCCAGCCAAAGAACATTCATTATGATTATAGTCCATTAATAAGGATGAATCATAAGTCTATAGAACAAGTTGGTCATATTAAATTTCTTGGAATTTATGTGGATCATAAGCTTACATGGGAAATTCATATAAACAATTTAGTATCCAAATTGAGCAGTATTTGCTTTGTTATAAGTTACACATTTCAAAACATTTAGCTTATTTGTTGAATCTATCAGTCACAAGTGGCAAATTCCCTTCAATTCTAAAAACAGCCATGATCATACCAGTTCATAAGAAGAACGATACATCAGATATTACAAACTATCGCCCCGCGGCCCTGCTAATCATTTTCTCAAAAATTTTGAAAAGGTTGTGAATGAGGGAATATTGAGATTTTTATCAAGGTTTAAGATCCTGTTCGATTCTCAACATGTCTGTAATAATTCAGTACTTGATGAGTCATAAACAGCTTTACACATCTTCAAATTGGTAAATTCAAAATAGGAAGTGTTTCACATAAAATTGTTTTACAAGTTGAATAGAAATGTAATGGCAACAGAACAATTTTAAAACTCACCTGAGGTATGATGTTTGCATAAGGAACAGTCGTGTCCGAAGACGGTATCATCAGAGGGATACCTCTGGGAGGCTGACCGTCGTTCTTGTACTGAGCAGCCATGTGTCCCGTCAAATTGTAACTCTCGTCTACCGTTTGGAGTGGAGGAGCCATCACGTACTGCAGGGGCCACTGCCCAGCATACGAAGGAAACTGAAACGAAGTCGAAATTCAAATAAAACAGCTTAGATCTGACAATCTCAATTTCTGGAGTGGTAAAGACAAGTCTCACCTGGTTGTAGGGCCTGTAGTTGGCCAAAGCGGGCAGCAGATGTTGTCCAGCAACTCCGTTTTGCGCCAAAGCGGCCGGATCGTAAGCGACCGCAGCTAATCCTTCAGCGTTGTCCCTCCACATTTTGCTGTTGTCGTTATTTTTGTACATGTTCTTCTTCTTGTTGCCGCCGTCGGCGAATTTAACCAAGAGAGGATCCTTGCTGGTATTCAGAAGGTGACCATTGAATTTTTGAATTATGTATTCGCATTTCTCTTTACTTTCCATTCTCGCGAAACCGACGCCTTTGGAAATTCCTGACGCATCTCGCAGAATACGGGTAGATATTACCTAAAAATCGATAGTTTACTTGTGATGGAATTGGCCGATGAAAATCCATAATGTAATCAAGAAACAATTCATTGTGAGATTTTCACTGGATACTTTACAAAACAGTAACACATGTTTCGCTAAGGGATAAATCTACAGGGTGGTCGAGTGTACCAATTTAATCGAAATTAAACGACCTCATGCATTTATTTTTATGATATTTAGTACGTTATCAAAATATCCCTAGACTTTTCCGATGTGTGTATAACTTGTAGGTTTCACAATATCAACAATTTAAAGTTTTCATTTCATTTTCTCAGAGACAAATACAATAAATACAACATTCTAAAGATTATACATTTCATTTTAAATATACTGTTAAGGAATTCATCTCAGCTATAGAAGGCTTTGTTTGTTAAATAAACTTTCAAAATAATCTTCACTTTATTCAGCTGGCAAGGTAGTTTGTTGTAGAATTCTGGAGTATAACAAGGTGAAGTATTCCTAGATTTATATAGTCTAAGATTATTCATTCTTATATTGTCTCTTTAGTTTATTAAGTTAATGTTCTGGACGTGTGAAAAACTCAATGCTAATCAGCACCAATAAACTATTCATATTCTTTTATCGAGTGCCAGCCAATCTTTTTCAATAAAAACAATCTTTATTTTCATGTTCGTGTTCGAGAAATACAACTTATAGTAACTCAAACTGATCAAGAAAATAACTTATAGACACACATATGTACATATATATTCACACACATAGATATATAAAATGAAGAAGATATTAGTAGATTTATTTATTCATGGCATTCTAAAAAAATGAACTTTAAACGTTCAAGCCATTCTCGAATATACCTAAACAGTAGTACTCCCCTGGCTAATACCACGAAAGGCGTTGGATTATATCTGCCAGGCGTCAGTTCAGGAATCTTCACAGAAAATTTCATGCATGTAATACATGCAATTGGCAATACAACTGAAAGAGTCGACCTTCAATTTTGGAACGGGCACACTTGCAGACCGGTTTCGAGCACATTAGCCACTCATCAGAGCAAGATAGTGGCCATCATCGACCTAAAGTAAATGATATTCCATAATTGAAAATCGGGATTCTTTCAGAGTATTTCATTCCTCTTCCTAAGTTGGAACGAACAACAAAATGTCACTCCATCTAGTGGACGAAGTACTAACAACTGCATATCCGTAATTTGCCCGATTCCTCTGAGTAAGGAAGAAAACTTTCCTATTAGTCAGTGGGCTTTGTTTGAAGACTGGCAGTAAACAAATCTAAAAAAATTAACTTTAAACGTTCAAGCCAGTCTCGAATATACCTAAACAGTAGATTGAATGGACTGACGCCTATTAGAAAACAACTACTTCCCTGGCTAATACCTTTCGTGGTATTGATCTAACAATTGAATAATATATGATTGTTGAAGAAAAGAGAGAGATAATTCCTCAGCAGATCTCAGAGTGAAAACTATTTTTTTAATCTTTAGAAGTAACATTTAATTTTCCTCCACAAAAATTGGACGGTAGAAGGGCTTTTTTCAATTAAAATCTGGCAAAATGAAAAATAAATGGTTCAAACTCTGCTAAGAATCAGTATTTTAGTTCAGATGTTCTTTTCTGTAGTCATCATAGTTTTGTAGTCAAAAATAGTTTTCAGTTCATACTATATTTCATAACAATATAGGTATTTACGGTATTTACTCAAAGTCATCAAAAGTGTACAATATTATTCAGATCTTATTTCGACTAAGAGTGATTTGAATGGCCCAGCTTCTCTAATAATCTCTAATAATTGTGAGAGTCTGAGAGTACCGGTAGTTGTTCCTAGACGATACAGTCAACTTTTGTGACATCATGAATTTCACTGGTTCGGACTTCCATTGTCTACTATATAAAATGATTTGAAATCCATTTATTTTCTTTTATTCTTTGAAGTGCTATACTCGTATATACCAGATTTTTTAACAATCTTTGTTAATACTTGTATTTTCTTGGACAATAAAGTATATCTATCTATCGAGTACGAATTCTGAAAATTTACTGAATGACCAAATAGAATTCAATTTTTCACCTCTTCTGAATCGGTTTTCGAATGTGGGAATTGGTAATTAGTTTTCTTCATTTTCTCATATGATCTTTAAAATTCCAATTGGTTTTTAACTAAACTTATGCAAAATCATTAGTCACTAAGTAAGTAGAAGGTCATATGATTCAAATTGTTATTATGTAAAGCACGAATTGTAATTCGTTCATTACATGCCCATTCAATAAGTTAGTAAAATTTTCTTTTACGATGTTCAAACCTGAACTCAGGTAAAATAAAGTTATTAGTCATTACGTACGTGGAAGGTCATACGATCTAAATTGTTATCATATTGAGCACAAATTAAGCAGAATTTAGCCGATATGAAAACGCTTGAGAAAATTGTTGTATAGCGAAACACTTGCTGCGTTTTTATAAACTATTCAGTGAAAATCTCACGAAGCGTTATTCGCATAGTTAGCTTAATGCACTATAGCCTGTTTTCCTGCATGGTTTCATCTATGATAATAAATTATAATAGTGATACAGTATGGTCCATGGATCATCATGTGTCATCGATTTGTCATACAAAATAAGCTGACAAAGTAACGAAAACCTTTAAATTCGCAGAAAAGTAACAATGTTGGGAAAATTTGTTAAAATTTGTCAGCAGTTCGTTATTCATTTTGTAAATGCATTTTATTTTATATTCCATACCAGACATTTGTCAATTCAAATATTCCAGTATGTCAAACATTAGACAGAGCCAGTCCCAATGTAAGGTTAGGTACGATTATAAAAAAACTGCTACAGGATGTCTCTACAAGCAACCTGACAATTGCAATACATTATTCCTTGCCGAATTATAATCTTGTGTGATAGCTCCATAATTTGATTTTGTTCGTGTATTTTTCTCAGTTGGGTTTCACATCAACAAATCTTGCTGAAATCTGATTCCAAAAAACAAAGCATTCATTTGATGATACAGTGTTCGATTATGATCAAATAACGTCTCATTAATGGTGTTGGTTTAAGCCGATTTCGGAACCTCCCCCCACCACTTTTAATCTTCCTTCACTTACGTTGCACAATGTAGTCAAGGTAACTTCCGAGTTTTTTGGGTTTAACCTTGAACGACCTTGACCTACGGCACACGACGCAGACAAGGTGGCTCTGAGGTAGTGTTTTAAGTATGACCTTGAACGACCTTCATTAACGCCTCATAATTTCGACAAGGTGACTGACCTCGATAGAACTCGAGCCAGTTACGCGGCTATCTTGAAGTTTGGAACCTACGCAACACGACGTAACCATGGTGACTTTGGGGGAGTGTTTTGTGTTTGACCTTGAACGACCTCAACCTACGTCACACCACGCAGACAAGGCGACTTTGGAATGGTATTTTTGGTTTGACCTTGAACGACCTTGACTGGCACTCTATGTCAAGCGGTTATCTTGTTTTAATGAATCGATCTTGAACGACCTACAACTGCGTGGACGAGGTGGCGACTGTTTGCTTTGGCTTTGAACGACCTTCAGCAACATAAAATTGTGATGTTGACCGCTGGATATGTTACTGATTGTTAGGCTGAATCATCTAGCCATCGAAGCCATCTATCGGATCGAAGAAAAGCTTCGACATTGATCGCTCAACAAGGTTCATTCTGCCATTTAGTGCAAGGCAACTACAGAGAACCTCTTGATGAAAAATATTAATTTTGAAATATGAAACTGAAATAAGTAACATTCAAATGAATCAAAGAGTAACTCACCTGTCCAAATTTAGATAACATGCTGTCCAGATCAGATTCTTTGAAAGTTGGCGGAAGATTAGCTATATATAAATTTGTCGGATCTTGCTCCTGTTGCTGTTGACAAAAAAATAACTTGAATTACTCAAGAATGACTACATATTAAATATCGAATTCATGTATCCACTTGAAAGTCCCCCAACAAGGCGATAGAATAATCCTCATAACTCTGTAAGCCTTTTTTTTTCAGTGAAAACAATCATTTACAATAAGAACGACAATTTCAAATATACAAAAAGTCAACACATCTCCAAAAGTATCACAACAAAATTATTTATACAAGTATGGAAAGAAAAAATATAAACTCGCCTTGTGAAATACTCATTTCAAAAAATTTCATAATATCTGTTCTGTTGAAAATTGATTTACTTTCTTGGAAAATCATCAATTTTTTTAAATATATTTCTGAGATGGACATTAGAGTTACGAGGATTAAATCTTCATCACCCCGTATAAAATGACAACGTACTTTTGAAAGTAGATAACAATTCAAAATACATCAACCAAATGTTGATGTGAACCTTTGAAACACATTTACAAATTTACTCGTTATTTAGTTCAAACTGTTTTTTTTTCATTCCCAAAATTTTTTCGAATCCAATTTGGATCTTTATATTACAAAATAAAATATTTATATATCGTTGTCATAAACGTATAAGGTGTTTATTTTGATAAAATTTAATCAGTCTGTAGATCACAATCTCTTCTCGATTCAGAAACTTGGAAATGAAAAAGAAATTCCATATCAAGTCGACCACCTTGTATAAAT
This sequence comes from Leptinotarsa decemlineata, assembly GCF_000500325.1. NCBI lineage: Eukaryota > Metazoa > Arthropoda > Insecta > Coleoptera > Chrysomelidae > Leptinotarsa > Leptinotarsa decemlineata. Next base: position 18,828 of record NW_019293338.1, read on the forward strand.
ATCAAAATGTATCACACATATTTTTTTTGCAACAAATGATTGTTTTTTCAACTCATGATCAACGAATATTTTAATTTCACATGAGAACCAGAAGTGTGTGTTAGTGATTCTAAACAACATTACGAATACCTTCTTTATGTTAATAATGACACGAAAAAAAATTGTTAGAGAGTGCAACAAATCGAATTATTTTCACTGTACAAATGCAAAATTACTCATTTAAATATACAACATGCAGAATGCCTTTATTAGATCGAAACAGGTCGTATCAATCAGTGACAAATGATTTAAAATCAAATGACTTGATATATTTTGATAATAAATACATCAAAATGAGATATGACATCCTTTATGCCTAGTAAAGACACTGATTATGGATTTCAAAACGGGTATGCCACAAGGAGTCATCTTTGGGCCATCGATGTTCAAAATTCATGGCAAAAGTTTGCCGTGAACTGTAAAAACTGTGCTTTCCGTGTAGGAAGATGATTATATTTCACAATTTTCTTGTCAGATCATTTCAATCGATCTCGATAGAAATGAAGATTATAGAAAAACTTGTTCAGGTCTCGATATTCCCGTCTGTTGACACAAAACTCCATTCACAATTTCTTCATTAAATCCATTCAATAAAAGGCATTACTAAAATCATAAATTCTAAGAATAAATGGAGGTCTATTATGGAAATTCTAGTCGATATTCCCCAATTTCCCTTACGCAAGCATGATTTCATTTTCAAACTAATTTGAGATGGGATAGTAATTAAGGGGTCCAACGATGTCTAATCATGCATCTATGCAGCACAATACAATATCTAAACTACTAGTAAATAATATAAGAACAAAAATCAAGTCTAGAATGAGACATTTTCAACGAATCGACATATTTCTAATGTCTAGACTGGATTTCGCTCTCGAAATGAACTCCGTCACAGATATGAAACCCTTATGAAACTCATTTTCATACTGACTGGTTATACAATGAGTGACAATATTGCAATGAAGTAAACATATTTGAATAATACTTATTAGTGTTAGTATTTCAAAATGGAATGAGTAAAAAAATCTACTCCTAACCTGGAATAATTTAATAACCTAAAAAATGTTTTCTAATGTTTTGTCAAATACACGTCAAAGTGATCTTTTCATATCAGGATATTCTTTTGAAATCGTCAATAACACAAAAAATTAATTCATTCTTTGCTTTGGACTGCAGCGAATATATACAGGGTCTGTTAAAAAAATCAGGTGAATGTTCAAACTTCGCGTGCTACGTACATTAAATTACCGAATTTATTATGTTGGTACACTCGTCTCGAACATATGTTAACAGTTTGAGCTGTTTAGCATATTTAGTTTGTTGGTAAGCGACATAAAAGTTGAAATGTTTTGCGTGTTTGGCAATTTTCTGTTATGAAAAAAAAAAGGATCAAATAATTTGCATCAAATTTTGTGCTAAAAATGGAATCAAGTACTCAAAAACCACTCGAAATGTTGACAGTGGCATACGATGATTGTACTCTGAGCCAGAAAAATGTTTCGTTCCAAATTTGTTGAATTTTGACTAAAGAAACCGTCACATGAGCATTGCTCAAGAATTGTTGAATGATGTCAACGGCGATCCAGATTTGCTTAAAAGGGTGATGTATCATTGGTAAATGGTTATGACATCGAAACCAAAGTCCAATCGTTCCAATGGAAGAGCCCAAAAGAGACAAGACCAAAAAAACACGCCAAGTTCGATCAAATGTCAAGATTTTGCTCACTGTTTTCTTTGATTAGAAAAATGAAAATTCACTTTATTTTTCAACAGATCCCGTATATCATTATTATGTTACTGCTGGAAAAAAACCCACAAAGCTATTCTTGTACATATTCTTTAGATTCACAATTAAAAATAATAGGCATCTTTATAACAGTAAACTTCAATGTTGAACTCACTTAGATTCAGCGTTCAAAACAAATTGTGCTAAAAAAAAACAATAAAATAGACCTTCAGTGTCGGATACATCAAAAGTATATGAGTTGTATTGTGATTCTTGTCTAAAACTTTATATTGGCCAAACGGAAGGAACCTTTCCCCAAAGAATACAAGAACATAGCAGTGGTCTCTTCAATGTAGAGAGCAATTTCAAATTTGCAAACCGTCTTTTGACAGAGGGGCGTGAGTTCAATCACGATTGTAACGTCTAATATTTCGAACGAGAGGTTTGAATTAAATTTTTTGAAATGCTTGGAAATCAATAGATTTAGGAATTGGAAACAGTTACTTGATGACCAATAATGGAATTGAACAATTTATTTTTATTAAATGTGTGTTCTAATATTGATATGTAATTTTATTATATTACAGGTGTTCATACAAGTATGAACACGTCTGAGGAAGCTAGTGTATAGCGACTTAATAAACTACACCTTAAGATTGGTCTTCACAAACTTTATTTTCAAAAATATCACGACATGTTTCGCTATCACAGTAGCTTTTTCAAAGTTAATAAACTAAAAGTACATTATTTACTCTAATTTTTATATACCTCACATAATCACTATTCAGAACTACCTACCATGGTATAAAAATTAGAGTAAAGAATCGACTTTTAGTATGTTATTCACTTTGAAAAAGCTACTGTGCTAGCGAAACATGCGATATTTAAAAAAATAAAGTTTGTGAAGATTAAATTCTATTCACTTTGATTCCACCTGTAGGGGTGGGATTCGTGAAGTTTTTCTAGAAACCAAGAATAAATCACTTCATGGTTTACAACTTCGGTTTTTTTTTTATTTATATAGCAAAAACTAAACTTCAGACGTACTATTTGCTGTACAAGAACAACTTTGCAGATGCTTCCGCAATTAGAGAAATATCAATACCTATTTTTGGGAAAGAAAGGTTCTGGCTTTTTTTCATTTACTATATTGTGTAGCAATCCTGTGAATTATATCTGATTCAATTCCATAACGACTGTTTGAAGTAGGGAACTGAATAGATACAAAATTGATTCAATGTGTAAAAAAGTAGTTGCTTTGAAAGTATTTTTTCTTTCGTTTAATTCAATGTTTACATGAGAATAGCTGTTTCAAGAGGGATGTTTATTCCAGTTTGTGTCTGAAAGTTACTTCTCTGCATAATCTACACATCTGATGGTGTTCCCCAGGAATCCATATTGTCTCCAACCCTCTTTATTGATTAGTGACACGATGCATTGTCTTGATGAATCAGCGTTTTCTTCAAATGGGTCTGTTTTTCGCGATTTCGTCCTTCAAACGCTCCAACAACGCTACACGAAATAGTCGCAGTTAATAGTTTTCCCCTTTTCAAGATAGTCAATGAATAAGTATATTGCTTTGCCGATGACAGCATTCTTGGATTTTCCTTCAGTTCTTGTGTTCTGTCTTTGTATAAAGATGGAGAAATAGAAAGCCAAAACCTATCTTTCCTAAAAATTAATCTCATAAAAATATATCCTTTTCAATTTAATCAATATCTACTATACAGGCTGATTCATGGTGGATGGCACATTAGACGTTTCTGGTGAACCAGACAACGGATCACTTTGAAAATTTAATGAAGGGCATATTCGGACATTCTCTAGCCAACTAAAATATTTTCGACAATGCGGTGTTGCCGCTTCTATTAGAAAGCAGTAGCAACTTTGATTTTTCAAATGGAACACTCTGTATATAATATTATTTTTGGAATC
>NW_019293338.1:29298-43605 GCF_000500325.1 Leptinotarsa decemlineata
GAAAACCACTGTTCGAAAGATTCACCGTTCATTTCTTCGTGATAATCTCCAGTTTTCTTCGACTCGAAACACCACAGCCCTTCAGCAACAAACCCATTCTCATTGCCGATGTGACAAATAATAAGCCGTTTTCCTTTACCTGTGAAGTATTCGTCAGGAACTTCAAAATGACATTAAAGAAATACGGTATCGAACTTATTGAATGTTGCTGGGGAAAGTGTATAGAGCAGCAAGTCTCCTTGCTGCTGTTGTTGAAAAAAAAATACTTTTTTCCTACATTTTTGTGTTTTCTTCTTTGGGGCGAGTACTTATGGAACCCCCCTCGTATGAAACGATAGCGATCAAAATCTAAGAACATATTAAACAAAATAAACTCAGATTATCGTTCCTCAATAACAAAAAATGGATTCGTTATCAACTACACTCGATAGTGTTGGTTTCGTTGACTAGGAAGTTGATTCATCTTAATTTATCGGCATTGCTGACGCATCGAACAGCTGCTCACAGGTAGTTGAATATTAAAATTAGTTTATTTCCACGGGGGAAACCCCGAAGAAATGAAAACTCAAAGAATTTTTTGTTTTTTCCCGATTCTAGAACTTTCTTCGGCCAAAAATGTCCCAGTGAATGACTAAACAAGAAAATCCCTTACCTTGACGTGCATTTAAGCCCAGGCTAATGGACTCCAGACATTGTAACTTGCACCACTGAGTTAGAGAAATGATGAAACTGAACGGAGTAGCCATTCAGCTGATAAGATAGCAGATAAACTTCGGATATAATTGATAACATCAATAGTTTTCAACGAGAGTTTGTATTGCAATATGCGGTATCGCTCATTAATTCACTGATAAAAAGATATTGCCGAGTGTAAAGCTTTTCCTGGGAATTATTATCGATAAGGCACCGTATTACAAAATGCTCCCATCGACACAATCATCATCGTGACATGAATTTAAACGAAAAAAATGCAATAAGAGCATGAATCATCAAGGAGTTTGTCGAACGTTGAATGTTCAATGAACTTTCAATAGGAATTTCTGTAATTACTTTTCGAAACACAAACGAATGGACTTTTTCTACGACTATTAAAAAAACATTCAACTATATGACAGTTACCTGTTGAGTCAGTAGCCGAAATGACTCATAACGTACACCTTTGAACCAATCGTAGTTGACCTAATTTATAACTCACTACCTTGAGGCCGAGCAAATTCATAACTTTGCAGTTGTGCTTGAATTATTTTCATTCGCAAAGTAAGCCTTGAGAATTTATCTCTTCAGCAATAACCTATTCATTCGAGCGAAATTTCTTACAGGTGAGCATTTGTTTGAGGTCTGCGAACAGCCAGTAGTCGCTGGGAGCAAAATCTGGCGAATACGGTGGATATGGAAGCAATTCGAAGTTCAATTCATGTAGTTTTGCCATTGTTTTGATTGACTTGTGAAACGGTGCGTTATCTTGATGAAAAAACATTTTTTTCTTTGCCATATGCGGTTATTTTCATGGATTAGCGAAAGAACAAGAATATGAGTTCGTGAATTTTACTAGTTTGGACTTACCTTGTCTAATACGATTCTAATATGATTTGAACTCTCTAAAATAACAAGTGAAATTGAAATGAGTAGCTAAAAATATCAAATATATTCAGCAATAAAACATGAAACGAAATTACAATTCAAAAAAATAGGCAAAAAAGTGCAAGTTCAAGAGGAAGTTCAAAGAAGCTGCATAAATGTTGTCCAACTACTCATTCAAATAAGCTAGCATAGAGATACGAAACATATGAAAACCTGTAATCAAGCGAAAAAACGGTCAACTCCCGTTAAACCGGTGGAGCGAAGAGAGGGAAAAGGGGATAAGTGAAAGCGCTCGAATGACCTATGAATGGTCATGTCTCACAGGAATAGTCAGTTGGAATAGAGGAATATTCAGTTGTGGATACTAACAATCGAAACGTCGTGAAGTAACTTCGTTTGTATTCTTTAGAAATGTTTCAATTTAATTTTTTGCTTTATTTTTACTTAATTGTAATTTCATTTCCAATTCTATTAGAATTTCACTATTTAACATAAATAAAAATTAAAATATTCGTTCTACAAAAAATATAATAATAATATTNCTACTCGACTAAACAACTATATTTTCCGAACTTGTTATGTGAGTTATTATTCTAGCATATTGTTTCAAATTAGCTGAAAAATATAAATCACCGTTGGACACAATTTTCAATGTTAATATAGAACCAATGGTAAAACTCTCATCCCAGATGAAACGAAATCATTTATAAACAAAGCACCTGACGAAGTACATCCTGCGACAAAGGTAAGGAATTGATATTTTTCAACAGTTTGTCACTAGATGATAAAATATGAGTAGTCAGAAACTCAAATAGCTTTATTTCCTATAATTTGAGAGGTGGTCGACGTGGAGCGTCGCAGGGTTACTTTACCACATCTCCGGATTATTGACTTTATGATACCGGATTATTGACCTGGGCCTTCGTCACTTTTTCACAGTCTACTTCAAATGCGATTATACTTTTCCACTGAATAAAATGTGGTATTTTATCGATTGTGCGAAGAACTATTTTTCCACTTGCAATAAATTTCCACATTTCATAAAATCACAATATCAATTGATAAAAATACAGGACATCATGAAGTTCCCCAATCATTTCCAGATAACCAGAAACGTCAACGGAATTATAAACTACGTTAACCATATCACATTAGCAAATAATCAAACATTGAATTTTATCTGGGTTTTCAACAACATAACTTGATAAATTGAATTTCTATCAAAAGACAATAAAATATTTGTGAATCCCTAGCAACGAATGCTTAGCACGCCATCTAGCAGTGAAGCATGGAAGAAAGATACGGTGCGTTCCGTTTTACCTTACCTTTTCCTGATTTAAGCACCAGATGGAGTGATAGGGGAGGACCTTGAACATTTTTTCACTTTTCATAATGAAGATACGAATGCTATATGAATCCTAAATAACCTATGTCAAATTGACTCGTCGAAAATGTTATTTAATGAAAAGAGGTTGATTAAATAATTCCAAACCTATAACAATTATTCGAACTGATAAGTTACCGAACTGAATGACACAATTGCGTTTCATCAACGTACAGAATAACAAATTATCATTGTGGGCACAAAACAATCAGGAAACGCCTCCTACTTGAAATATATGCTATTTGGTTAATGTTCGAATAACAAAATATTATAATGGTAGAGGAAAACCTGATTGAAGTTCAAGCTTGATGATAATTGATGACGATGCACCACCACCTTCTCGTGGTGGTGGGACATTTTCATGACAAAATCGAGTATCAAGCTGTCATCAAATATTTGTTTTTGAAAGCAGCATACGCCTACGCAAATCAATGAGATGAGTTGGATTCTGTGTATGGGGACTCCGCACCATGATTTATCACAGTGAAATTTTAGGCAGATGAATTTGAAAGTTCGGGAGGCCCAAAAACAGCAACTACCGACGAAAACTGCTTTTTTCGGCTGGGAAAGTGATGGCTGCTGTTTTTTGGGATAGTTATGGAGGTATTTTAATCGATTATCTAAAAAAATATTAAAGGTGCATGTTACGAATCATTGCTTGATAAGCCAAAGGCAGAGCTTAGAGAGAAACGAGCTTATTTGCAGGAAAAGAAAATCATGTTTCATCAAGATAAGACACCGTTTCACACCTCAGCGGTTGCCATTGCGAAAATTTACGAATTACGGTTTTAACTACTTAACCATCCACCTCACTCACCAGATCTAAACCCAAGCGACTTCTTTTTGTTCCCTCATCCAAAAGTTGCGCTCGGAAGACAGCTATTTTCGTCAAATGAAAAGACAATCACCTTCGTTAACAATTATTTTGTAGAGAAAAACGTCCATTTGGGCGGGTTACAGAGATGGGGGCATCGCTGGGAGAAGTGTATAAAGGGGACCATGTTGAAAACATAAAACATTTTTGAAAAAAAGTATTGTATCTTTGTTGTTTTGACTACCCTCGTAGCTACTTGTATGACCTCCCAAACCGGACGGGCTGAGGGAGAAAAGTTGACGAAGAAGGGTACCTCCCGCTGCGACACTGTAGGTGGGGGGTTAGGATAAGTCCGCAGTAACCCAGTGTTGTCAACCATAGCGGAATAACGCTACCGTAGCGGAATTTACTCAACGGTAGCGGCGTAGCTACAAATAACTGATATTGAAAAAAATTTGGAAGAAGAAGAGGCAGTGGACAGCACTCGAATCTGACAATTGAAAGCACAGTCAATATGTCTCAGTAGCTGAGGACGTTGAATGATTAAAGAGAAGAAGATTTTTGAATATTTTGTTTCATATAACCTCCAATATTTTGAAACTAGGCCTATATCACAGGCAGAGAGCACGAAAGAGTCAGGGATTTAAAATCCAACTCGATTTATTAGAAGATAGGCATTATGTTGAAACTAAATGTCTCGAGTATTATATATTATATGGAACAACTTACAGTGAAAATGGAAAATACTTCATCTGATTGTAGTTCCCGTGAAAGAGCTACAGTAGTTGAAATTGACGGGAACAGGACATGTTAAAAAGGACAAAAAGTCTGGAAAACAAACTTTTTCTCAACAATGGTTGTCTGATTCCAACTTAAAAGGGCGGATTAGACCTGTCGCGAATGTTTGTTCAAGAGCTCAATGTATTGTTCGCAACTGTACCCTATATTGTAAGTTCTGTAGTATTTAACTTTGAATAGGCCCATGCGCGAACTTATTTGCGTCAGATATACAAGCGTAATGGAATATGAAGCAATGTAGCGGAATTTTGCTTGGCAACACTGCAGTAACCCTTGCCTGTTGTAAGAGGCAACTAAAAAAAAGGTTCAATCCAGTGGTGTCTGGCATAACATTTTCTACGTTTGTTTGAAGGTGGTTGACAATGTTTCGTGGTGTATTTTATCAGTTCGGACTTCCATTGTCTGATATAATATAAATTGATTTGAAGACCCTAAAAAAAACAACTGAAAAATTAATAAGATTAACCGACTTGTGATGTACTGTTTGGAACATTTGGTATAGTAATGAATATTACTGGAGATTTTTCCCAACACCAAATCATATTCTAATTTATTATAACGCCGTTATTAAATTTTTACTTTCTAGCATTTCTAACAGCCTTCTGCACTGGCCCAAGTCAGACTTACCGAATTCGAATTATAGTTGGTGCTGCTCGTCGTACTGCTGGGCGTGTAGGAATTTTGTGCCGGCGAGACGGCCGTTTGGGGATGCGGGGGCGGCTGCTGCTGAGGCGCGTACCGATGGTAGTAAGTGTGGCCCGCCGCCGCCGCTGGATGCTGATGCCCGGCTCCGACGTTCCCCCACTGACCGCGGTACACCCCCGGCGTCTGGGTGGCCATCGGCCCGCCTGCGCACCCCTTGTTGGAACCCCCGCCGCCGAAGGAATTAGCTGCCGCTGTCGGTCGGATGCTCGAACCTCCGCCGTTGTTTGTCTGCAAGAAGAAAACAAAAGAACATTAATATTTGCTTGAGTGTACCACGAGGATCTGTGCTGGGGCCTTCCTTATTTGTACTCTTATATCTTAGAGAGTTGTCTTGCGTCAAACGTTTCAGACTATTGACTGTATAAATGAAATAAATAAATGTTATTGTTATATCACCATATAACACTAATATTATCAATTTTCAAAACACAGCTGTACAACTGCTCCAATAAAAATTACTAACGGTATTTACGAAGTTGCTGAGTCTGGTACTTGTTGGTATAGTCGAAGTAAACGATAATGTGCAATCTTAAGTTGGCGGCACTATCAAAGGCCAAAACAACCAATACATGAACCGGCAGCGAACTAGTCCACGTGAACTGTAAAATTAGCGGTTCGTATTGGATAATTTTTGCTAACCGAATTTTATGATTGGCTGAAGAGTCATAAAATTGAATTTGAAGTCATGTTACGGTGACGAATAGAAATCTGGAATGCGGGGATGGTTATCGCCGTCGTGTTCAGTTCAGGAACTGATCGCGATTTGAGTGTTGAAATTTGATATTGGTGCAGTTATAACTGCTTGAAATTTTTGTTATCTGTTTAAAATGTGGCGTCATTGGACAGGTACTAATAATAATAACAAGTGTGATAGCAACGCAGACTTTTTTCAGTGTAATGATTCCAATAGCGATGGCAAATAATGCGAAAAATTGGGTCAACTGTCAAGGTTTTGCTCAATGTTTTCTTCGATTACTGTGGCATAGAGTAACAGAAGTTCTTGCCACATGGTCGTTTTGTCAATAAGGAGTATTATAGTCTTATCAACAAGTTCAAAAACATGAAAAATAGAGATAAAGGTCCTTAAAATATGAGCGATAGCTCATTCGATTCGCAATCACTTCTAGAAAAATGTTTTTGAAGGATTTTGGTGCAGGTAAAAAATTGCAATTGTTATTAACAAAATAAGATTTTAAAAAAATGGTATTTAGTTTTTCGTTATAACTCAAAAAATATCATTACTTTCCGTGCGGCTGTTACGGCATGCGCGCGCTACCGCTAAAGAAAGTTTATCAAAATAAATCAATTTTTTATAGCATAAAATGTCATTTTAAACATTTGANATTCAAGTGTTAAGAAGATACTAGATATTTTTTCAAATTTTTAAAATGACATTTTATGTTATAAAAAAATTATTTCTTTTGATAAACTCTCTTTAGCGGCAGCGCGCGCATGCCGCTAAAGAGAGATAGATGAGTTTCGAGAGTCGGGACTTTTTTATCGGAAATGTCCTCCTCATTAACGAGCTTTTTTCAAATTTGCTCAAATATTAATATTTTTTGAGTTATTAACGAAAAACTAAATGACATTTTTTTCATTCCTATTTTGTTAATGACGATTGCAATTTTTTACCTGCACCAAAATCCTTCAAAAACATTTTTCTAGAGGTGATCCCGAATCGAATGAGCTATCGCTCATATTTTTAGGACCTTTATCTCTAATTTTCATGTTTTTGAACTTGTTGACTAGACTATTATCTTGAAGTTGCCCCCTGCGACTTCTTTCTGTTGCTAAGATTGAAAGAACGGCGTTTTCCGACGATTGAGGAGATAAACACCGAATCGCTGAGAGAGCTCAAGGACATACCAAAAAGTGCATATCAGAGCTAGTTCGAGGATTAGAAAAAATGCCGGCACAAGTTTACTAGATCCGAGGGGACTACTTTGACGGGGAAAATATAGAAATTGATGAACGAATAAATGTTTTTTGAGAAAAACGAAAATTCACTTTATTCTTTGAACAGCCCTCGTATAGTGAAAATCTGACAATAAGGTGTTAGTCAAGTGAGTAAGACGGTTTCGTCAAATACTAATTCTCATACAATTCCATATCTGAATCAACATATTCTATTACGGAACACGATGCAACACAAAAGTTTATCAATCGACTCGAAATACCTACTTGTGACTAACAAAAGAACAATGAAACGAGATAAGATTTCTCGATATATGCGGTTGAAGCTGAAGCTGTTTACGGATGATTCATAAAGTGTTTATGATTTAACATTCCCGGAATCGACTGATAAAAGTCGTTTTCACATTGAATATTTTGTAATGAGAAAGATTATTTTGTTTTCCAACGATAAAGGACGAGACTATTAAAGCGATATACGTGATTGGATGACTACGAGGAAGGGAAATGCAGAAAACAGTTGTTGATATCCACAACCAAAACTTATGTGCTCGTAGATTTGGATTTTTTTTACAAAACGTTATATAATTGATGAAATAGACTTCAACACTGATAACTTTAGACAAGAATTACAAGTTAAGGTTAGTTTATGGGATGCATAAGAACAATTTAATAAATAGACATAACCTAACATAACCTCCCAGTTAAAAACTACAACTTTTTCTAATACATTAATTCTTGTTACGTAAAACTGTTTTTAAATAACTCCTGTGCCAGTTTTCAACCGTGGAAAGTCTTTCATTAAATTATGCGCCCAATAAACCGGCCCCAAAATATTCCTTTTTGTTGATGGTTCAGTTCTTTGTATTAACGATGACAGACACTGATCGTGGAATAAGGGAATTCATTTTTGATATCGACCTTTCTGGGGATTTTCACAATATGGTGATTATCGTCTTGTTCCATTCAATTCGATATTCACAGTCTGATTTAAAAATATGCCTTGATAATTTTGATCTTACCCCAGATTACATTTTATCAATGACATTTCTTTATCAAAACTGCGAATTGTTTTTTCTCTGCTATGACGAATACTTTCATAAACGTTTCGTTTGGAGTAAGTCCATAATAAAAAGTACAGCAGCGTCAAATCGGGCGATCGGGGAGACGAATAATGCTCCCAATTTACTAGACGAGTTGAACATGTAGCTAACACACAAATAGCGCTGCTAGTATTAGACTCATATGATTTTCAGTTAGCCTTAACCTTCAAAAGACATGTGTACAAATCTCACCGCTACAATTCTTATATAGTGCGGTCAAATTAGACTAAAAAATTAGAGTGAAGGTACATACATCAACAACAAGCTGCAAATGCGTGTAATTGTTCGAAACATAGTTGAAAATAAGATTTTAAAATTCTGAATGATTGCGATGCCTGGAAAAAAAAATTTCCAGGTCAAAGGTCAAAAATCTTGAAAAAAATTGTTCGCGATTTTTAGGAAAACGGTAAGTTTTATTATAAAAAACCTTTGATAAAAATTGTAGATCATAAAATTCTCTACAAAAAATTANTTATTATTTATTGAAAGTTCTAGGTCTTCTCTAGGTTCCGACTATCTTCTGCGCCCCTAAGCATACCCTGAAGCTAGGACTTTTATTATTCTTCTTTATTTAAACACACACACAAACACAAAGTTCAAGCAGGTATATTGTTGTGGAATTGGCCGCGGTGGTAGTGCGCCCGACTCACGATCGGAAGGCCGTGGGTTCGATTCCCGCCTCGACCAGATATTTTTCTCGAAAGAATTTATCTGGTTGAAGCTGGGATGATTCTGCAACCGTATTAGGAACCACACGTCAAAAGAAAATACCTCGTTAGTCCTTAGCTCGCAAAGTTTCTCAACTTCTGAGAGTTGTCGTTGTTAATCAGCTGTCGTACGGGAGCGACAGCTGATTAACGGAAAAACAGATATTCCAGTTGATTAGAAACAGTTGGTTCCCCAACAATTATGACTTACGCTTGAGAACTTCTAATCTGTAGGCAAGATTATCAATTAAATGTGACTAGATCCGGGGTAGAATAAATACGAATAGAATATGTCGCATACGACAAAATCAGATTGTGTTTTAGGAGTTTTGCAAAGAATTCCTACTCTGACAGTTCTGCATTGGTGTACGTCTTCCATGATCCACCCTGTATAATAGTTACTAAAGACATCGCACGCAAGCATTTACGTTGAACTACTATTTACAACACACTCTGTATGATCAACACGCTCGTATACATCATTCAAGGCCGTTGCTTTTAGAACTTTCTAAACTGTCCTGGTATACTATGTAAACTTTTTCACGACCCTCCCAAAAGAGACAAACGCACAGCTAGGCATTTTTTCACGACTACACACGCACATACCACCCACCAACGAATGCACAAACGGGCGGTGATTTTCGCATGTAAACACTCCAAAGTAGATCAAGATCGAATCGGATTAAGGTACAGAGGAGGAAGCCGCGGCCGGTGTCGCCAATTCGAATGGTAGGCCGGGCACGGCAGGCAGGCAGACGACCGGTGACCTTGAAAGGTCGACGACCTGCAAGTAGGCGCTGCCTCCGTTTCGCGGCCCCTCGTTAGTCTTCTACCTGTTCGCTGCCGAACTCATATGTTTATGTTTTGTGAGAGCGGAATTAAATGAGGAGCTAGAAATGTTCGTGTATAGGGAATTAATGGATGGGTGCTGTATAGTTTACCACCGCGTAATGGGCGACATCTAGGTTTGATAATAAGAACGTCAAACTCCAGGAAAATATTGATTCACTATCATAAGACACCTAAATTGCACATTTTCGAATATTCGTAGTTACATTTATGAATTTTAATATTCGTTTACAGAATATAAATATGTGTTTTTGGATTGTTGAGTGAGGCAGTATTAATTATGTATCAGAGCTTCTCCCAAGTATCCTAAAAAACAGAAAATTTTCTTTCATGTGTATTTGCTTGCTGTGAATACGTGAATAGATGTGATTTCAATCTAGGTATGTAAGTACTCAAAATACTGTGTGTATTACCAGTTATCTGACACATTACATTCTCGATGCTGGAGGAAAGGAGTTGAAATTAGCGAAAAAAGCAATAATTTCATTTCAGAACAACCCAGTTTCTCTTGTATTGTTATATTCTTAGATCTGAATACAATCAAAACTTGGTTTCAAACTACCTTTTGTAAAAATTTATACTTTCTATCTAACAAAATTACATATGTTGGCTTTCAAGAAATTTCATGGCAACGGTGGATGAATGTATGTTGCAACATTTTCCATTATGAAATGCAAATACTTCATCAATTACGGCAAAGGTTCTTGGACGATAAAGTGACGTTTTGATCGATTGATATTGAATGTTCATTATGACATGTAGCAAAAACCAAACTGACTTGCTTTACAACTACACACACAACACCATTTATCCACATCATTCACTGGAAATACAAGGGTTGATCTCACTTCCTTATTGAAAGGATTTCAGCAAATAATTTTTTAGATGCAAGCCAAATTTTCTCTTTTACTACACATCATTATTCCTGAAAACTGATTTATCTTCCACTACCTCTCTGGCAACGAAACGAACATTTTGAAAGAAACTTTGTTGAAATATTCGTTAAGGTTTTATTGAAATATTTCCTAAAATGTTCTTTATTTTCCTTGAGTTCTGCAACGCCACCGTGCGGACAATAGTCCCAACTTATGTTATGCCGCGTTACAAAACTATACGGTCATGATCTTTTAGACTAACACATCAGACTGTAATAAAACACCGTGATGTCGTCATGTGATTTTCAATACCTATGTTTATACAGTGGTAAATATGTTTTTCCACTCACTGAAAAACATTGAAAATCAGTGCAATCATAACACAAAAAGAGATACGTCTTTCTGCTAGCTTTCACAAAAATGTATAGTTAAATTTTTTTGTCTAGAAACCTTGACATGTAATAATGTTAAACTAGTTGGCAAATCACGAATTAAGAGTTGGCAAGTTGGAACCTATAGGATTACAGTACCTAGAAATATTTTTTGGAACTATTATATAATTGAAACAAAACTTTTGAAACTTTTCTTACTGCAATTTGGCTCGAATCATAAATTACTCTGTGTGAAATATCAATCAAATGACACCTCAAAATGATAATTTTCGATGAAGGCGAACTGAAATTTTGTACTTGTGATGCACTGTTTGGAACCTTTGGTGTAGTTATGAATATTACTGGAGTTTTTTCCCAACACCAAACCGTTATTTTAACACATCGACACGTGTTTTGATCACCAAGTGATCATCTTCCAGAGGAAGATTAAACTTCCTCACCACCACTTCCTCAATCTTCAAGAGGAAGAAAAAACTTCAATCACCAAGTGATCATCTACAAGAGGAAAATAAAACTTCCTCTTGAAGATGATAACTTGGTGATTGAAACACGTGTAGAGATGTCAAACCGTTACTTCAACACCTCGCCACATGCTTCAATCACCAAGTGATCATCTTCAAGAGAAAGATTCAACTTTCTCACCACCACTTCCTCAATCACCAACCGATCACCTCCAAGAGGAATATTAAACTTTCTCTTGAAAATGATAACTTGGTGATTGAAGCACATGTCGAGTTGTCAAACCGTTACTTCAACACCTCGACACATGCTTCAATCACCAAGTGATTATCTTCAAGAGGTAGATTAAACTTCCTCACCACCACTTTCTCATCACCAAGTGATAATCTTAAAGACACCTCTACACGGTTTAACACGTGTAGAGGTGTCAAACCGTTACTTCAACACCTCGACACATGCTTCAATCACCAAGTGATCATCTTCAAGAGAAAGATTAAACTTTCTCACCACCACTTCCTCAATCACCAAGCGATCACCTCCAAGAGGAATATTAAACTTTCTCTTGAAAATGATAACTTGGTGATTGAAGCACGTGTCGAGTTGTCAAACCGTTATTTCAACACCTCGACACATGCTTCAATCACCAAGTGATTATCTTCAAGAGGTAGATTAAACTTCCTCACCACCACTTCATCAATATTCAAGAGGAAGAAAAAACGTCAATCACCAAGTGATCATTTTCAAGAGGAAGATTAAACTTCCTCGCCACCACTTCCTCAATCACCAAGTGATCATCTCTAAGGGGAAAATCGTGATCATCTCTAAGGGGAAAATCGTGATCATCTCTGAGGGGAAAATCAAACTTCCTCTTGAAGATGATAACTTGGCGATTGAAACACGTGTAGAGGTGTCAAACCGTTACTTCAACACCTCGACACATGCTTCAATCTCCAAGTGATCATCTTCAAGAGGAAGATTAAACTTCAATCGCCAAGTGATCCTCTTCAAGAGGAAAATTAAACTTCCCCTTGAAGATAATAACTTGGTGATTGAAACACGTGTCAAGGTGTTAAAAATAACGGTTTGGTGTTGGGTTAGAACCCCAGTTATATTGAAATCATGTACACAACTTCTATCCTTAGCCTAGAACGGATTTTCTCGCAAGAGACCTTCGGTTTGTGGCAGAAACGAGGAAGTAACCTCGTAAAACAAGAGGAAGAAAGAAAAAAAGAGCCACAACATTCCTCTGGCAGCGAAGAATCAAGCCATTAGCCCCACTACAAGACCATTAAAGAATTTCTTCAATGTCACCGATCTTCTCCGGTAGAATCGCGCTAGCCGTCTTATTATGTAGGTCAACGGAGGTCACTTACTCGAGCTGCTTTATACAGCGTGAAACACGATCTAATGACGTGACGTGCGAATAAAAATGTCCAGAGAGTTATTCGTTTGATGAGAATACAAGATAATTATGTTGCCACTAGAGAAAAAACGTCAAATAGTGGTGGTTCGTGACGATATTGCGGAATTCAACGCTGTTTATGACGGGTGTTCCCCAGGGAAATATACTGGACTCATTATCATGTATTACGATCTTCAGGACAATCGTCAGTGCGAATATAGACGAAGTAAACGATATTGTGCACTCTTAAAGTTGGCGGCACTCTCACAGATCAAAAAAACCAATACATGGAAATCAACCGGCAGCGAACTAGTCCACGTGGACTGTAGACTTGACGGTTTGTATTGGATAATTTTTACTAAGCGAGTTTCGTGATTGGCTGAAGAGTCATAAAATTAAATTTGAAGTCATGTTACGGCGACGAATAGAAATCGGAGAATAGGGGATGGTTATCACCGTCGTGTTCAGTTCAGGAACTGAGCGAGATTTGAGTGTTGAAATTCGATATTGGTGCAGTTATAATTAATTAAAATTTTTGTTATCAGTTCAAAATGTTGCGTCCTTGGATAAGTACTGATAGTAATAACGAGTGTCATAACAATGCAGACTTTTCCCAGTGAAGTGATTCCAATAGCGACGGTGAAAAATGCAAAAAGAGATACCGGTGAAAAATGCAAAAAAGAGATACCAGTGAATAAGATTAAGATGCATTTGAATATTGAAACACAGAATCTACATTTCAAGTTTGGTTTCGAGGGAAACAAACTATTACAAGTAACATTAGATTTGACCGAAATTCCTTTCTCAACTGTAAGTAAAATAGCCAAAAAACAAATCTTATAAACGCAAGACGCGATGTGATACGGAATTACCAAAACCCATTGATCCCAAATTTGGATGCGAATAGTGTTATAGTTTTTTCATCAGTTCAGACTTCCATTGTCTAATATAATATAAATTGATTTGATAACCCTGAAAAAATAAAAAAAGAAAGAAAAGTATCTAATATTACCGAAAACGACTGGCAGAAAATAATTAAAAAAGTAATTTTAGTTGAAGACACTTCCATATTAATGGTGGAAATAAATTCATTATTGATTTAAATGACGACAGTGATAGAGAAACAGAGAATATAAAAGAGGAATTATCAGAAGAAAGTTAGTGACGTGTTTATGAAGCGGTCGATTGTTTATACATGTGAGTGAGTAGTATTCATATTTTCAATTATCACTCTGTTAGTTGAATCTCTACTTTCCCACTCACCTATACCTATAAACAATGAAATACGAATTTTTGGTATGATGAAAACAAGCATTGATATAAGCGA
>NW_019293339.1:0-36945 GCF_000500325.1 Leptinotarsa decemlineata
AATCATAAATTGGGGTATTTAGTTAACGATGTAGACTGATTCCTAACTCTGAAATTGGTCTTTATGTATATGCAACAAAGTATACTCTAACCCTTTGATGTCAGTTGGTCCCGTCAAAGTACCACAAATCTAAAAATTGTTCTTGCTTGACAAGTAAACGTTTGCAGGAACCAAAGATTTCTTGGATTTGAAATATTTCAGACTAGCTGTAGCCGCAGGAATTGTTGGTGCTAGGCCAGCCATATCTAAAACAGCCAGAAAAAGTTTGGAGGGTGTTCCAGACAACTATAAGAGATAGGTTCCACCGGGAATAAAGTATGACAAATGTGCACATATGCCATTCATGGTAGGAAAGTCAGATGCCCACATTATAGTTCACGATCGGAGCCCCACCAAACAAGATGGCGCTGCTCCAGTTGTAATGTCGGACTTTTTTAACGAGAAATCTAACCGTTTTTTAAATTCCTTCAAAAATGTTTTTTCAATTTGATTTTGCGTTGAACTTTCCTTGTGGTCCTAATACGAAATCATATTTTTTTGTTGAATTTCACACATAATAGCGATATATTTCCTTTTCAACATTTTGTGTATTTTTCATACCACAAGAAACATTAACGTTCATTTTAGAAAAACATTGTGACGGCTTCAAAGAGTTACCTTTCAATTTCAGGCACTTTTTTGAGAACAGAACACAAGCACTACAGAAAAATTATCAAGGTGCTCTAAAAGCGATGCCTTTGCGGAAGTAGCTATTCACATTTCATTTGTATCGCTGGAGATTGAATCCATTTGAAAAAACGTTCAGTGAAGTTCGAAGTGTACTGAGTTGAACTTCGAAACGATGAGCAGACACAGTCCGTCGCGTATTTCTGATATGTATTGCTTTGATGGAATAAAATGTATTTAGTTCATTGAACACTTCCCGTGAAAGTAGCTATAGAAGAGAGACAAATTTCCAACCTTCCTTTGATCTTCCAGACTATCAAGTGATATTCGCATCTCCAATCTGGCGGATGGCTCTTTTCTGGATGGAATCCAGCAGCTTCAGGGTATGCTTAGGGGCGGAGCTCCATACATGAGAACAATACTCCAAAGAAGTTCTGATCTAAGCTTTATAAAGCATCAAAAGTTGTTGAGATGCGTACAGTTATCTGGTTCGGAACGGTGTTCCAAGCTATTGAGAAGCAGCCTTCGCAATTCCAGCGACATGATCGTGCTGAGACATATTGGAGTCCATTTCAACCCCCGAAGCTGAAAATGGAATTGTCTGACCTGACGTTATTGTATTCGGTTCGGAGATATTCATCTTTTTGTAGAAAACCGATGATGGGTTTTTGTGGCATTGAATGGAACCTTATTATTTTCAGCCCGATTCGAAATTACTTCTAGATTCACATCAGGATATGCAACCCTTTGCTGCTGGTGAAAATGTGCATTCGCCGCCGATGTCCTGGAATCCAAATGATATGACGAAACAAGTGTGCTGTCGTCAGCACACAATATAGATCCCTGAGGAACACCAGCGTTGACGGTAAAAGTTTATGAGAGATATCCGTCGACAGCCACTTGCAGGAAGCGTTTTTTAAGGAAGCTGGAAGGCCATATACAAAAATTATCCGACAAGTCATAGTTTCGAAGTTTAGCCACCGAATCCTCATACCACACAAGTTCAAAGGCTTTAGAAATATCAAGTGCTACAGCTCTTGACTCTTCGTGTTTCTCGATTGCGTTATTCCAAAGTCATATTGATCGCTTAAGATGTTGAAGCCTTCCAAATATTTAAGAATACGGTGGTTTTCGGCTTTCTCCATGATTTTTGATATTACTGATAGCAAAGCGACTGGTCTATAGTAAGTTGAAAGTTTGGGAGTTTTAAAATGAAGAGTTATTCTACTTCATACAAGACTCCAACTTGGTTCAACAAACGCGCATCGAGAAGAGTGTAGCAGTTCCGGTGTTTGGGAACATTGCTTGTTTCAGATTTGAAAATGTTTTCATTTTATGAATATTTCATTTCTTGCGAAACAATTTTTTTGCGATGTTTAAAAACGAAACACTTTTTTCATCAATACGTATTCAATAACTGAAGAATTCAGGCGAGCTCCAAGTAATAACATACATTTATGGATGTAGCCGTTACTATGTGGTAGGAGATAATCATGAAAAATGAGAAATAAAACTTCCTATGTTTTTACATCACTTTTATTCGCAACTAACGTTACTGCAGTTTCAGTCTCTATGAACATTACGGCCTGTGACTCCTCATCGTTTTGAGGTTCAAGTCAGTACACCTCGAACTTCACTGTTTAGGAAGTCTTTCATTTGGACAACTGCCTTCACGTGGAATAAACTTCCTGAGAACTTTTTTCCAAACGAATTCAATCTCCAACTATCCAAATCCAATGTGAATCGCTACTTCCGCACAGACACCGCTCTTAGAGCTCCTTGAGAATTTTCCTGTAGTACTTGTCCTTAAAAAAATACGATTTATTGTATTCATTTGAAAATGTCCGTATAGGACGAAACTGTAATAACGTTAGTTACGAATACAAGTGGTATAAAAACATAGGAAGTTTTATTTCTCAATTTTCACCATGTAATAACGTTTTTATGGAGTCACAGAAACCAACTCAACTGAACTGAAGTTTCTAATTGAATGGTTACTTTAAATACTTCAAATAAGTATTCTTGCTGGATTCTGTTAAACTTCATTTAACACAATTTTGTATGCTAATTTCAACACATTATTCATCCTTCATTGACTGGAACAAATTATTACACGCCATTTGAATACAGAATTCGTGCTGAAGGATGCAAGTGTATGATTTTTCCAAACACAAAAAACTACGCATTGGCGTAACAATGAGAATTATTGAAATAATTGTGTTTCAAAAACTCGTGAAACAGTGTACATGAAACCAGTAGTTTGGCCGCCCTCTTGGATATTGTGTGTAGTTATTGATGTATACTTTTAATAATGTTCAAGTTTATTATCTTGAAAAAAAGTGAATTTTTGACGAACGACAATTTCAATGGAATGAAAAACTGAAAGGAGGAAGAAATTACAAAGTGATCAGTGGAATTTATATTTCAAAGCAGATTTGTTTACCAATCCAATAAGTAAGCGACGTTCCATTCGTTTTGATACTTTAATGGAAACAACTTCAGTTGGTAGTTCTGATTGAATGTTTTTTTATGGAAAATAAAAGGAATATACCAAATTCAAACCTCGAAATATACATCTCTCCCAACTACCAACACCGTAGGTTCTAGTAAATGTCTGCCGGAAAATAACTACTGACCCGGCTAATACCACGCTGGATATTGAATTACATCCGACATACATTTATGCAAGATACCTCAGTCTTGCAGATGTTTCTCGTTCATCCAGCAGCAGGACCATGCTGAAATTATTAGAGTAGATCACCCACAGACCGGTTCCGATATATTACCTCTCATCAGTGCAGAAAATATCCAACCCAAACAGCAAAGTGCCAGGGACTCGATTAACTTCAACGCGGCTTGTAGAAAAGCTGGAGTTGAAAGTTGAGCTGAAAACTCATATTAATATTTCAAAACTTTCACCAAGAATCGGTTTGATAGAAAAGTCAAAGTCATCAAGACTTCATTTATCTTTGATGTTCGATGATTGATTTCTATGTCTGTCTCATGGATGACGTCTTCGAAAGCGGAGAAATCATCCCCCTCACAAACTCTTGCTTATCCTTTAAGGACAGTTGATTCCAGCAATGCATTTGTGGTGGCACCACTGATGAGACCTATGGCGGATCGAAACAGTGCTGTCTGATATTGAATCATGAATGCGGTGTATTTGGGTTCTGGTTTTCAACTAGTTGCCTTGCAATGAAACACAGAGAAAGAATCTCGTAGGCTGTCAATGTTGAAGCTTGACTTAGCAACTGACTTCCTTGAGAAGCGTTGTTTATCTTTGAAGTTATTACGGCTTCAGAATTACTACCTCAAAAATCTGTGGAATGGTTCAATTTTCAGTAAACCTCGATGAAGAAGGGTATCTGTATCTGTAGAGTAGGGAGAGTGAGTGTAAGCCCACAGCACTCAGACCACATGTGACCCATTGTACATCCTCCCGAGGAGTTGTCCTTCTAGGTCATCGTCCATCCTGTCCTCTCCAGAAAGGTGGACAGATCACTGGGAGACATCTCTTTTATATCGGCAGGTGTAGGCCAAGACTCGCCGAACACACACTCTCTTATTGACGATAACTCCGGGCACTCGTACAGGACATGCCTGACAGTCTCATCTTCCTGTTCACACATCCTGCATAGAGGTGTGTCCACTAGCCCCATACTATGGAGGTGTTTCCTTAGTTGACAGAGGTCAGTTAGAAATCCTACTATTAGGCGTAGATTTCAGGTGATCCTGGCAAGATTACATCCTTTGATTCCATCTCATCTCTTTGAGCATTTGAGGATTGAGCATTTGACTAGTTCCGCAATTGTCGAAGTCATCAGGCCGTACGTTCAGAATATATGGAATATTTTAAAGGAGAATATGCGGTAACTTTAACCGAAGAAAACAGTGCTTTTTTATTCTGAATCAGGGTTCATTAAAACAGTGATGATATCCCCATTCATCTAATAACTTTTCCAACAAAATGAAAAGAAGTTATTAATTTCGTTAAGGATTTTTTTTTGTTTTCTACTTCTCTATGTTTATACAAATATATGGTGAACTTTCGAATGAAGGAAAACATTATTCACCTTCAAAATGAACTCTTTACAAAAATGTAACTGAAAATCATTGAAGTTATTTAAGAGAGCAATGTCTAGTTGGAGTTGATATTTAGAACAATATGATCAGAATTGACTGAAATAGTTTGGCGAAGGAGCTTGGTTCAACTCATATTATAATATGATGAGAATTGAAATAATTTCAAAACACTAAATTGACGAATCTGTTCCTTATGGAAAGTGCATGAAATTTGCTGATGACGTTGGCATGATTATAACAGGCTCCAACCAAACGAGTATGCAACGAAAATGCGAGCAAACGATGAGATCTTTGAACTGATGGTTTTCCAGTAACTCGCTTGTTTTAAATTCGAATTAAATAGTACTTATTCAATTTTGTATTAATCAAAAAATTCTTTACACACTATATATTGATGTGGGCGGGTTGGCTGTCCTTGTTCACCTTCCACCACTGTGCATGCTGTTTTTGACGAGTGCATTGACTTGGGACGTGGGGGTTGAACAAACCTCCGAGATGCCGGGCGCCCTCTTGTTGTAGCATCGCCGTGTCACGATGATGCGGGGCTCTGCCGTGAGTGACCTTCTTTTCTCAGCTACTCGTGGGACTTTTATGGACAGAGTCTTTCTTCCTGAGTCTTTCTTTCTGACGCTGAGTGTACAGAGGAGATGGATGTCGAGCTTACGACTCCCACCGACCTTCCTGTAAATTTAGATCAGGAGCGAGAGCTTCTCAACTCTCCAACTCCTGATTCAATAACTGAACCTAAAAAAAGTTTGGTGGTGCAGTCAGGTAACGACTGAGTCGTCTGCTCACGAGCGGGGTACCTTATGAAACCGCCTTGCACCTAATTCTTCAGGTGGAGTAACAAACCCCCCATAAGCAGGTTAGCAACTGATGATTCACCAAAACCAGAGGCGAAAAAGCCCTGCACGATAGAATCTAAGACTTCGTCAGGTGTAGCTGAAGTGCAAAAACACTCATATGGGAAGGTTGTCGTGGGTATCAATCTTGCACCTTGACTATCCGACTACCTCATGAACGATGAAACAGCAGAGCATATACTTTGTGCCTGCCCCACTGGGGACCGAATCAGGTTTTTCAGAGTTCGGCAGAGCCGTACTCTTACCATCTGACCTGAAAGACCACTCACCATACAAACTGATCGGCTAGATCCACTAAAATATGTATACTATGCTGAAGTGGAGTCGAGGTTGCGCTATTGTGTCCGTTTCTAGGGTTGGTCAACCAACGCAGGTGAAGTTTTTCGTTTTTCGATTGTACATGGAAATTTGTGTCTACGTTTTTCAAAATAAAAGTCGATTTCCGTTACGAAATCCGTGTTGATTATTACATATCAGATTATTTGACTCTAGGTAATTCACTATTCTAGTAGCCACCACTTTTTCATACAGTTTTGAGAGTGAACAACGTAAAGAAATTTGTCGATAGTTATCTATTTCATTTTCATCTCCTTTTTAAAACAGAGGAATAACTATGGCTTTCTTAAACTTTCCTGGAAAGTAACTTTGTATGAATTACTGATTCATTCAATGAGTAGAAGGAATTGCAATAAGATCAATTATTTCTTTAACAACTATTATTGACAGATCATCTGATCCACTTGAGTTTTTATTTTTCATTAAACTCAATGCAGCGTGAATTTCCTGTTCAGTAATTGGTACATTCTCCAACGGGTGTACTAAAATGATGTTTGTACTGACTGTACAAGGTAATGTTAGATTTTGACCTAAGTGACGCGAGATTGTAGTCTCAGAAGAATTTGAAATATGATGAGCAAATAGTTCAGCTGTAATAGGAGGAAAAAGTACATTTTTTATTTTCTACAATAACTACTGAAATTGAGTAGGAAGCTTTGAATCTTCTACTTTTTCACTGGCACAAAAAAATGAACTGAGTAGTATTTTTGGCATTTTCGTAGTAGAAAAGATACACTTCAATGTTGAAGGTAAAAAAATACTACTTTCAATTGGGATTTTTGATGAAAATGAAAAATAGCACTTAAGAACAGTAGTGACAAACTGGTGGAAATTCCCAATTTTTAAATTTCCATTCAAAAACTGAGCAATATCTTTTGTTTCTCACTTCATTAAATTGTTTTATAGTATTAACATAGATGACGTCACTGGTGCCGATATATTGGATTTGGATAAAATGGCTGCTACAGCGTATTCTGAAAGGAAATGGCCTCATGTAATATCGTTGAACACTTCATATTCTATGAAATGGTCTAAAAAATAAATTCCAATTTGAAATGATTGTCTTGGGTTGATTTTCGAAATGATGTGGCTTTTCAATTCTTTTTTCCTTATGAATATCTGCTCCACTGAACTATATGTTAGTTACGAATTTCAATTTTTACTATAGGAACAATTGAATGCCATTGTTTCATCAAACTTCAATTTGCATTCTGTATCTGTAAGCCCACAGCACTTAGGCCACATGTGACCCATTGTATATCCTCCAGAGGAGTTTTCCTCCTAGGTCATCGTCCATCTTGTCCTTTCCAGGAAGGTGGACAGGTCACTGGGAGACATCTCCTTTATATCGGCAGTTGTAGGCCAAGACTCGCCGAACACACACTCTCTTATTGACGATAACTTCGGGCACTCGCATAGGACATGCCTGATAGTCTCATCTTCCTGTTTACACATCCTGCATAGAGGTGTGCCCATTAGCCCCATATTATGAAGGTGTTTTCTTAGTTGAAAGTGGCCAGTCAGAAATCCTACTGCAAGGCGTAGATTTTTCCTGGTTGCATCTTTTGATTCCATCCCATCTCTTTAGGGATTGAGCATGGGTGTAACATTTTGCTAGGTCCGCAATTGTCGAAGTCATCAGGCCGTAGGTGCCACAGGGTCCTAAAATTCTTAGTCCAGCCGCTTTATTGGCTATAGAGTCGGCAATGCGATTACCTTTACTCCTATCGTACCCTTTAACCTACCTCAGGATAATGTTATTATCTACCAAGGCTGTGGCTAAATCTTGGTGGCACTCTAGTACTAGCTCTGAGGTAACACGTTGTCTGTTCGAGACTAATAGGGCTTGTCTGCTATCAGAGCAGATTGTCATGTTTTTGCCAGAAGTTCCTTTCCTGGTTATTTCTTTTGTAACGATTGAGATACCAGCTAGTTCTGTTTGGACCACGCTAGTATTTTTCCCATTCCCCACTCAATTTTTAGGCTTAGTAATCTGGAGTATACTCCACATCCTGAGCCTGTGTTCTGTGTTATTTGTATTTTGTAGGGTTTTATTGCATCACTGGTTTCCTGCAGCTGGAGTTTCGCAGTAAGCGTTTTTCGCCATAGAGTCAGCCTCAATTGACCCATTTCTACTTCGAGATTTACACCAGCCGTGCGCAATCGTAGCATAGCCATTAACACAACCTCCTTAACTTACAGGTCCAGAGGGATCAGATCCGTAATTAATTCCATTGCCGCGGTTGGTGTTGTTCTCATGGTTCCTGTGATGTTTGAGCAAGCCAGTCGCTGTATTTATTGGATATGATTTTTTGATGGCTGTTTCTTGTAGAACTTTCAGTTTTCATGTAATGGCTCCGTACGTTAACATAGGTCTTATTATTGCAGTGTAGATCCAGGTGACCACTCGGGATAAAATACCCCATGCGCCTCCCTCTGTCCTCTGACATTGCTCATAAGCCACATATGCTCTTTTTGCTCTACTCTGTAGGTGAGAATTCCATGTTAGCTTCCTGTCGAGGATAGTACCAAGGTATTTCACCTCTTTAGAGAAGTTTAATTTTTTCTTTGAAAATTTCGGGAGGTTTTAAGCCTGATAAACTTCTTTTCCTAGTGAAAAAGATCATCTCAGTCTTCTTGGGATTGATCGATAGTGAGTGTTTCTTACACCATGTTTCTATCAATTTGAGCCCATCCTGCGCTCTATCGCACAATGTGTTCACAAATTTGCCGGTCTGCCAGATAATTTTGTCATCTGTTTATGCAAACGTTTAAGACCCCTCCCTGGGGACATCCCCTCATGACCAGTCGTCTCAATGTGATGTCTTCTACATCGATACTCATTGCTCTACTAGAGAGCTTCTTAACTATCCATTCTCTTACTACCAGGGAACATTCATGGAGTGTAGTTGCTGGGTAATTGTTGAAAAGGTTGTTTTATCAAACGCTCCCTCTATATCAATGAATATACCCAGGGTGGATTCTTTGTTGTCCAATGAAACAACAACAACTTCAATTTGCATTAGTATAATAAACCTATTTGTAACTGTATTTCAGTAGCTAATGACATCCTCAATATTTCATATATGATTTCAGATCAGATCAACATCGGAGATTATTATTGCTGAGAATTTCATAATTCATTTAGATTTTCCCTAGTTTGAAAATATAAATAAGTTTTGATATGGATTTTCATCAAGTATCGGCAGTTTCATGTTTCTGAAACACTTCTATATTTTTTTAGGATTTTTATTGGGAAAAAACATTTTAATTATATTTCTTGATTTTTTTCATCTAGATTCATACATTTTCCATATTGTAGAAAGTTACACAGAAAATCAAGAAACATTGAGATTCTTTTCTCAATAACTTGGTAATTCCAGTCAACTCACCTCAAAAGTTTCTCATCCAGTGATATGTTTTCATTCCAGAATCAACCAAAAAAATAAGAAAGGTAAACCAAAGCACAAGCCGTGGAGCCACAGAAAAAACAAGCACAAACGGGACTTGTCCTACGATCTCCTCTACTACGAAAAATCTCCTAGTTTTTGCGAAAAAGATCAAGCACTAGACATACAGGGTACAGTCGGTAGGTTTTGTAACCGAACTACCAGTACAAGTGCTGACAGCTGCTCAAACCTCTGCTGCGGAAGGGGCTACAATCTCATCAAAAGAAGAATCGTTGAACGTTGCAAGTGCAAGTTCATCTGGTGTTGCGAAGTTAAGTGCGAATTATGCAGTTCCGAAGAGTGGATGAGTGTTTGCAAATAAGAAGTGGGATTCCGTAAAAACTTTGACAACAAAAACATTCCAACACTATTTTGGGACGTATCGAAAAATTCAGCAATGATTTTGGACTCGTTCCAGATAACATTCATACCATATTTCGTGAAATAAAATTTGAACTGACATATTAATATTATATAATATTGGGTTCGGCCAAACCGACCATATACATATTTATGTAAATAATTTTTCACTCATGTTTATATCAAAGAAATGGAAGAAAAAGTAATTATTCCTGGAAACCAGTTTGATGCAATCTTCCAAAATGTATACTGGCAAGAAATACACATATCACCATTTTATATGTTTGATGTTAGATTCAGTATTCAATATCAGATATTCAATTTTGAGTAAATACATGTTTCACTTTTTCAATCTCAGTTATTAATCTATCAAATATTGGTTTCCGTTTCTCAGCAACTCATTCATATGAATGAGTGTGAAAACCCAGTGATTTGTACTATATGCATATGTAATTTACCTTATCAGTGTTAGATATGTATAATATGAAATATTTATTCTTATTTATATTACAGTGTGATTGAAATAAATAAACAATTTTTATGTTACGTGTATTATTGAAAGCCTACGATGATGTTGCAGGTTTGACATTTTTATGACAATAAATTGGTCTTTTTATAACGAACAGGGATTGTCAAAAAAAACTGATTACCTCAAAAAGAGAATGGATATTTAAATTCCTCAAACCCGTTATTGATAACTCACGGAAATAATTTCTCTCATATCTGGAGCCTAAAAACGAAACAGTATCAATACAATTATTCAAGATTCATTAATTCTTGAATCAATGAATGAAACAAAATGAAACGATAATGAATTTGGTTTACTTTCCCTTTCGAAATGATTCAGTGTAAATTTGGAAAAAACGCTACTGGTAAAATACTTAGTAGATGCATAGTTGATGCATAGTATGTTCCGAAATGTATCTAGAGTCCTAGCAAAATTATCATGAAAAGTATTTTTTCGAACTTCAACACCATAGTTCTGACATATATCATTGGCCCAAAAACAATCTTCCCGAATATTACCATATTATCAAAAAAAAAACTTTTAAAGGAAGCTCTTTCTGACGATGCATTCATATACCTCGGTTTCGATATTATTTCTATACTGAGTGTAATTTCAATCTGTAATCTATCATATTCGATTGATGACCTATTTATATTTCAGAAATCAATATTGAATATAGAATAAAGAAAATAACCTCTGTCTAATTTCTACTAGGTTTATTATTTGATACGACCGGTTTCGGTTTATTGGACCATTTTCAAGTCGTTACAAATAATAAACTCAGTATGAATTAGACAAATGTTTTTCTTCATTGTATATATAATCTGTCATCCATCTGCCAAATACTTACAAACAGATCAAAATAGCTATTTATAATGTAGGTGTTGAACGTTGAGCAATTTCACGAACAAAATAAAACTTACTTTCAACACAAATACCATACAATTTTTTTTGTACAACAGTCCTGTTTCTTTACTAGCTGAATCAGAAGCAAATTTAACGGATATCAAAAAGCACGGAGGATGGAAGTCTACAACAGTAGCTAAGGGTTACATCGATCAATCTGTTTCTTATTGCTGAAAGAATAATCCCAACAGCTCAGCGTTACAGCATCGTCCTCTCCACTTCAAGAATGAAATGTTTATGCCCATGAAATTTTCAACTCAGATAGTTGAGTATAACACAAGGCTTTTGAACATCGCAAAGTAATAACATCAGCAGTTGTTCTAATTGTACTTTCCATATTAATGCTTATAAATGATAAAAATAATATAAATAATCTGTTTAAAATCTGTTTAAAATCTGTTTTTCCGTTAACCAGCTGTCACACCCCTACGAACGACAACCCTCAGAAGTCGAAACTTGTGCGAGCCAAGGATTAACGAGGTCTTACCTTTTAACGTGTGATTCCTAACAATGTATATAATACATTTGTAACAGAATTTAATTGTATCTATAACAATTTTTCATAATAAAACTACCTTGAAAGTTGATTGATTATGTTTCATTTGCTGATATTTGGTCGAAAAAAATCGTGTTAAAAATACTTTTAACACTAGTGTTAAAAATATTTTTAACACGCTACTTTGTAAACATCATCTTTCAATACTCTTGACAACCATTAAAAAAGTCACAGTTGTACAAAAAGTTTATTATGGAATAGTGTACTTTATATCGTCAGTCGATAGAATAGAAGAAATAAAGGCACACACAAACAATTTTTTTATGTTCAATCAACATTATATTGGAAAATCAACCTGTATGAATTTTTTGTTCTAATTTTTAAATTCAAAAAGAGGACCTGCTCTGAGAAAGAATTTTGAATAATTCACGAAAAGAGTTCTTAATAAAATTGGTGTAAATCTTAACCCACATATACATATGAATTATCACAAACCTAAGAACAACACACCCACCTGACCACGAACATCTTCCCTTTCCGGTTTGTCCGAAAAATTGTAAGACATTGATTACTGATATGATGTAAAAACAGCTAAGAACAACCAATAGTTCGAGATCTCTTCTCACACGATATTGCAGTTGAAAAATGAAAAAGTGTATTTACATCATAAAAAAGTTATATAGGTCAAACTTCAAGTCCCCTACATGCAGGAGAAAAGAACGTGAACAGAAGACAGATAACAGATTCAAGGATGGCGTTGGAAATGGTCAAAGAACTACACGATAAAATGAGATATCTCAAAAAATCTGCATAGAAGGTAACAAGTGTTTTTCAATCAACTCTGTGGAAATGGATCGGACGTATGAATCTAAACCAAATTTTTGGATAACATCCAGTATGTGTCTTCATGTAAACTATCGAATATGATATCTTGGCATTTCATGTTTTCAGCATTCAGCAAAGAAAGCATACCTGGTTTCGTTTGAGGTGTTATCATCTAAAGAAATCTAGGTATATATTTTTTGTCAAGAGATTATTCAATTTCTACACTAAATTTATGATAACATTGGCTCTTCAGTGGTTAATTTTATGCAGTTAGTGATCAGGGTAATAAAGGGCATTAGTTTACCCTTTACTCATTTAGTCATTCGAAGAACATTTTCTCTGAATTATCACTCCCTAGTACACAAAAATGTACAAAATGTGGACATAAACTTTTGACTGATATTTAGTATGGTTTAGTTCTGAGTGCTTTTCAAGTACATATCAAACAGAAACCGTCCGTAACACATAAAACCAATCAATTCAGGAAAAACAAATATTAACAAATCTAACATTTTCCTTCCTAGAAACGAAACCAAGAAGATTTATTAGTGATGAGCCAAGGAAAGTTGTTAGTAAACGCTCGGACGACAAATAGCAGAATTATCATCTATAAGAGCCGACAAAAGACGAGCGGTATTACAACTTTAGAGAATTTTAAAAGCTATCACATGTATAACGTCCCAGTAAACAACGAAACATGGTCAATAAAAGTATTTCTTATGTGTTGTACAAAAGTCACGTGGAGGAGATGAATCACCGCACAAAAAAGATTACTGTCTCCTGTCTCAGTTTGAGTGAGATATTTAATTTTTATGACCGTTATCGTTATGAGCGTATCGCATGAATGAGAGTGATGTATATCTTTAGTAATATCCATACTTTTCTGTCATTTCCCAAGGGAATGGTAATTTTGATATACATCATGGCAATTCGCAAAAAACACAATATTTTCTAGATTTCAATTGTTTTTTACAGTAAAGTAATATTAGAAATACTCAATGGAGAATATTAGACTTGGTACTAGGCCCTGAAATTTCTATGAGTGAATGTTTAGTTGAAAGAAATTAATTGCCATTTGTGAATGAAGACGACTATCACCCTTCCTGAATATAACTATCAATATTCCAAATATGTTTTGTCGTGACTGGTGAATTATTAGTCAGACGGACACAACGTTTACAAATGACAAAATTTATTTGTCTAAAGAAATGAACTTACGTTAAAGCCAATCGCGAATATACCTACACAGTAGGTTGAATGGACTGACGCCTATCAGTGGTATTAGCCAGGAGAGTAGTTGTTTTCTGATATTCGTCAGTCCATTCAATCTACTGTGTATGTATATTCGAGACTGGCTTGAACGTTCAAAGTTCAATTCTTCAGATTTGTTTACTACCAGTCTTCAAACATAGCTCACTGACTAATAAGAAAGTTTTTCTTCCTTATTCAGAGGAATCGGACAAATTTCGGATATGCAGTTGGTTAGTATCTCATCCACTAGATGGAGTGACATTTTGTTGTTCGCTCCAACTTAGGAAGACGAATGAAATAATCTGAAAGAATTCCGATTTTCAACATGGAAAACACAACACAGATAAACAACTCAGAGGGGCAAAACACTGAAGAAGTGGCATCATCCCCAAAAGAGAAAGAAGTCGCACCAACCCATGCGACAAACCCAGAAAAAGATCCGACAAAGCCGCCACCGATAGTCGTTCACGATAGTAAAAGGTGGAACTAGATCTCTAAAGGTCTTGAAGTTAGAAAAATCGGATATAACAAAGCGAGGTTGACCAGAGATAGAATTTACATCCACGCGAACAACGAGGAACTAACGAAATGAACTTACGTTCAAGCCAGTCTCGAATATACCTACACAGTAGGTTGAATGGACTGACGCCTATCAGTGGTATTAGCCAGAGGAGTATTTGTTTTCTGATAGGCGTCAGTCCATTCAATCTGCTGTGTATGTATAATCGAGACTGGCTTGAACGTTCAAAGTTCATTTCTTCAGAAATGTTTACTGCCAGTCTTCAAACATGGCCCACTGACTAATAAGAAAGTTTTTCTTCCTCATTCAGAGGAATCGGGCAAATTTCGGATATGCAGTTGGTACCTCGTCCACTAGATGGAGATGGAGATGGAGAACATTTTGTTGTTCGCTCCAACTTAGGAAGAGGAATGAAATAATCTGAAATATTCCGATATTCAACATGGAAACGGAAAACACAACACAGATAAACAACTCAGAAGGGCAAAACACTGAAGAAGTGGCATCATCCCCAAAAGAGAAAGAAGTCGCACTAACCTATGCGACAAACCCGGAAAAAGATCCGACAAAGCCGCCACCGATAGTCGTTCACGATAGTAAAAGGTAAAACTAGATCTCTAAAGGTCTTGAAGTTAGAAAAATCGGATATAACAAAGCGAGGTTGACCAGAGATAGAATTTACATCCACGCGAACAACGAGGAGGAGTGGCGTGAAGCCACTCGATACATGGAAGAAAGGAAGGTAGACTTCCATGCATATTCCATAAAAAAAAGAGATCCCGCTACACGCAATGATTCGCGGGATCCCCGAGAACGTGGCAGCGGAGGACGTCACAAGCAACCTAAAAGCACAGGGATATACTGTGCTCGAATGTTACAGGATGACATCCAGGCGCACCAGGGCGACGCTATCGCTTTTCCTGGTAAAAGTATCGAAAAGCGAAGAACGGATCTACGCACTAAGAACGTGCGTGAGGGCAGAACCCCAAAGAATAAACAGGGGGCTGATATCGCAATGTCACAAATGCCAATTATTTGGACATGCTCAGAGATGCTGCGGCAACGGTTATACACATCCCGAAGCCGAAGAAGAACCACCTGTTCACAGACAATCACAGGCCAATTAGCTTACTTCCTTCCATAAGCAAAGTGGCGTAGCATGTTATCTTGAAGAGACTCGAAGATCTAACTAGAGAGCTAGGAATCCTCCCGGATGAACAATTCGGTTTTAGATCGGAACACTCGACAGAGCTAAAAGTCCTGAGGGTAGTAGACTTCGCGACCAAGGGCTTCAACCTCGGCAGAAAAGGACACAACACCGGAGTTATCTTCTTAGACGTCTCCAAGGCGTTCGACAGAGTTTGGCATGACGGACTACTGGCCAAAATGATTTCTGATATTCAAAACCTATGGTAAGATTAATTCAGTATTTTCTAGCTGACAGGCGATGCCGTTGCAGAGTAGGAGAGGAATTATCAACAGTTCGACTACTGTCCCGCAAGGAGCAGTCCTTTTGCCACACCTCTTCTCCGTATACACAGCGGATGTGCCCAAGCCAGAGAACAACTTTAGCAAGTTGGCACTCTGCGCGGACGACACGGCCCTGCTGGCGAGATCCACGAGCCAAGTACATGTCACAAGGTACTTGCAACAACAGGCAAACAAATTAGAGGAGTGGGCCAACCTGTGGAAGATCAGTATAAACCCTGACAAGAGTCAGGCGATACTGTTCACCCGCAGGTTTTTACAACCGGAAGGCAACGTCACTTTCAACAGACAAGAGATTCCGTGGACCAACAACAAACCTGAGAATCACCTTAGACAGGAGATTAACATTTCAGTCTCATGTACGACAAAGAATCGGAATGGCCAGACACGCCAGACAAGGACTGGCACCAATCATAGGACGGAGAAGCAATATGGGGTTGAAAGTGAAGTTGCTGATGATCCAAACCGTTCTCATACCCATAATACTGTACGCATGCACTGCCTGGGGCCAGTGCGCACAGACATACAGGAAGAGGACACAGTCGTTCATGAACGCGATTGTAAGGGCCGCCGAGAACGCACCGTACTACATCCCCAATAGATTTATATACAGAGACTTAGACCTGGACACGCAATATGTGGACGTGTATATGAGAGAACACGCAGAAAGCGTGTTCGATAGAAGAAGAGGACACAGTCGTTCATGAACGCGATTGTAAGGGCCGCCGAGAACGCACCGTACTACATCCCCAATAGATTTATATACAGAGACTTAGACCTGGACACGCAATATGTGGACGTGTATATGAGAGAACACGCAGAAAGCGTGTTCGATAGCATCAGATGGCACAACAACCCAGCGCTACACGATCTACACGATGCGTTGAACATAGATGACCCCAGGTTCCGAGAAAGGCCGACGAAACAGAACCTACGACCAACCCCACGAGTCGCCGTCAGGCGACTCTGGTAAGCATATTAATCAGATTTTCTTTCAGCAAGTTCACCGCAGAACAACTCGACCGCGATACAATTATCCTTAGATTCACTGAGGACCGCTCGACGCTAATAACAATAGCCGCCAGTTAGTTTTTAGGGGCTCCCATGCAAAAATTCGGTTAGGAATAGTCATGACAAAACATTTTTACCGATTGCGAAAGAATAGCTCCTAAAGGCTGACTTTCGACCAAAAGAGGTAAGATGTCAATCTTGCTGAAGTGCCCATCAGTAAGTTGAGGATCGCTTGGAAAGCGAGGGTGGATGGAGTGGGGTAATAGGTTCTCCTCGCTAATTAGCTGGGGGGGGGGAAAGCTTCTACTTCAGGGCACTCAATCCGGGAGGGGGCATGAGGAGGGGATTTTCAATTATGGAATATCATTGACTTTAGGTCGATGATGGCCACTATCTTGCACGGATGAGTGGCTAATAAGCCCGAAACCGGTCTGCAAGTGTGCCCGTTCCAAAATTGAAGGTCGACTCTTTCAGTTGTATTGGCAATTGCATATGCATGAAATTTTCTGTGAGGATTCCTGATGCACTGACGCCTGTCGTATATAATCCAACGCCCTTCGTGATATTAGCCAGGGGAGTAGTTGTTTTCTGATAGGCGTCAGTCCATTCAACCTACTGTGTAGGTATATCCGAGACCGGCTTGAACGTTTGGAGTTCATTTCTTCAGAAATTGAACACGATTTCGTAAATTATTTTTTGTTAGTTTCTATTTTTTTTAAGGTATTTTTTCTATCAAAACACTAACCTTTCCAATTAGTAGTAACCTCACTTTGTTCGTGTCATCTTCGGTTTCATCAGCTTGGAACCCAGCTCCCTTACTCTAGTAGCTGAGTTTTGTCAGAGAGACAAATGGGTTTCGTGGCTAAGGTTGGCTTTCACTTCTTTGTCTTTATACATTTTTAACGAAAGTTTTCCAACAATTCAAAAGCATAAGATTCTAAATCACCAATGGTTTCAATTGCAACAGAGAAGAAACAGTAGAAACTCAGCAAAATTGAGTATTTTCATATGAATGTGTTCAAATACATACAACAATAAATTGCTCACCTGTTATGATTCAGTTGCTCATATTCCTATAAAATAAGAGTTCTCTCAGTCCTTTGATTGTATTTTCTGCAGGTATATATATATGTATTTTCTCAGTAATCTTTATGTTTCCAGTTGACTCATTCTTTTTGCTGGTCATAAGATCAATTTCACGTCAGAAACTCTAATTCTACCCACTGAGTATACAGNTAAATACAACAAATTAGGTATCATTGGAAAGAGAATTCTGTGTCTTTTCAAATGATATATCACTCGACCCCACTTTCCATTTGAAATTTCAGGGTTGTTACTCACACTCGCTAGGGGGTTGAAGGCACAGGTAGAAAAATACTTCTAAAATGTGTCTCCCTCAAAAGCAAAATTGACCTTTCCGAGCATTTTTGCGTAAAGTCACAAAAAAAGGAAAAAAGCAAGGTGCATACTTTTCGTTGGATCACTCAATATATCACATAACCAGTCTTTTTCTAAGGATTACACTGGTGGAGAATTCGCCTCCTATTCGCAGAATCACAGGATACATTCCGTTTGATACAGTTGATTCTATAGTTGCAATCAATTTACGGCACTGTCGAACTTTTCAAAATCTACCCTTTTTTGCTTCCGGACAAGTTTCCTTGGATAATAAAAAAATCAATATTTGAAACTGCTAATTGAGAGCAGACTTCTATATCACCACTCTATATCCATGGTTAGTTCAAAAAACATCGGATTAACACAAGTGTTTTAGTTCATCTGAGGTAAAGCAATGATAATAATATTCACCAGAAATTGGAATAAACAAAATTACTCGTTCGAACACGGGGTTCAAACATAGAGGGGCAATAATTCTTCTATTATAATAAATGTTATATTCGAAGTAAAGTATAGGTAAATAACTTTGTAGGAGTTCTAATGCATTGAAAAGAAATGGAATGGAGCAATCTGGCCCGATGAAAAAATTGGACAAAGGATTTTTGAATCGACTGTAAATGCGAAAGGTTACTAGTTCTAACAGGTTTGCTCAGATTGAATTTCAAAGATTGACAGAGACAAGTCAGTGAAAGTACTAACTGAAACCTTATTGGCAAAGCGAAGTTTTGAGAAACTCGAAGAATTCATCAAAATCTTCCCCACATGTAATTGAGTTTTTATCACTTGGATCAAGATCGTCCTCGTATTTGCACTTCGAGAAGTTGAATGAGTTGTTATGAATGCTGAATATATGAATTGTACAAGGAACTTTTTTAATAATTCTGGTTTCCATTGTTTCTAGGTAAATTTAATCGAATAGTACTATGATTCCTCACCTGGTAACGTCAAGTTGGATTTTCTGCTAGCAGGAGCTCAAAAAAGTATTCATTTGTTACCTTTGCAACTAACGTTACCTTCTTTCAGAATATATTCATGAACATCCATCGGATACGTTTTTTTCTGATTATTACCACTTTCTCCATTATTCAAAAAGGCTGGCGGAAAACAACTACTTCGTTCGATGTCACTTCAAGTAATAACACCATGTATACATGCCTTCAAACAATATCGAGCTCTAGAGCTCTTTCGCATCTATTTCAAATTGGGATCACTTTCATTCCAAATCCCATTAAACTTTAATGGTTTCTACCGTAATTGCATTAGTATTTCGTAGAGAAGAAACATTTGTTATATTCGTTTTTATCGTCCAAGTGAGCTATGGTGTAATGGAAATAAAGCAAAATAATTTAATTCCAGAAGTAAATTAGCTGCTGCGAATGAATTAGGCTGTATTTTCTTGTTTCATAGTGCTCTCCGTATGTATACGTGATATCATTACAGGTTAATTACCTACTCAATTTATCTTAGATTAGTTTGTTAGCAAAGTTCTTATAGCCTTAACGGTATGCTAGTCACGTATATATTGATGAACATAAATATGACGACAAAATATATTGATGATATTTATTCCACGTTGGCACATATTGACAATTTTAATTTCTAATCGATTAATGGATTCTTGAAAATAAGGTATTATAAATTTGTTGAATATAGGCTTCGACTAGTGATTTTGAATGAAGAAACCATTGGGGTGGCGCAGAGTTGGGTAGTATCCGAATATTTCTGTATTCGGATACAGTATCCGGATACTTTATATGTATTCGAAAGCTGTATTCGGATATTTTTCAAATTTTGTATTCAGTATCCGTATCCATGGCCAAATTTGTAAGTATCCGAATACCGTATATTTTTTTCGATCTTCGGATACTTTTTAAATATTCGATTAATGAGAAACAGCCCCATTTTATGCAGGCGTATCTTGTCGCATTTTGTCGGCCATCTTCGAAAACGGTGAAATACAATTATAGCACTTTGCCGCCTCGGAAAATGAGTTATTAGAGTGCCTCATATATTAAAAATACGAACAATGAATGTGATGATTCATCCAACCCAGTTTACGGTCGGGATTCAGCATCTAGCGTCTAGCGGCACGTTTTTTACAGGAAAAATCCTGCAAAATCTTGTCTGCTGCAAGGATCACGAACTTGTGGTAGTTCCATTTAGCTCAGTTATGATTGAGTTGTCATAGATGAGAGTCGTTTAGGATGTTACTGTGATTTTTATAATTATTATCGTCTATCGTGCAATATCTGTTCATAAACATTCAAAATAAATTACAAAATTAATATAAACAGTTTTTTAAGTTTCTTTTATTTCCTATCTTTTTGTATCACTTTTTGTTTTCGATATGGCAACAAGATGGCCGTTATCAATTATCAAAGTTCGAAAGTCCCTGTTGGAAGACCCTTCACAAAGCAGGAAATTGTGTTTCATTGCCGCAAAAGAAACGTATTTCGGTAACGTTATTATGATTTCTGGCAGCGGTTCTTCAGCTGTGAATGATAAACGTGTTCTAAGTGTGCCTGTTCATACCGTAGCTCAAGGTGCTTTATGAGTTGGTCATAGTCTTCCTGTTCTTGGGCCGTGGGGGTTTGCGAAATATTCGTTGCTTCTCCACGCAACGCCAGTGTTAATGCTCCGCATTCCACCCGTTTGCTCTGGCTGCAGCTACGAATTGTCGGCGGTAATTTTCCCAGGAAGTTTTTCCGTCGAACCGGGGCGGCTTCATGGAGAGCTTTCCTGGTTCAGAACTGACTATGATATCTTTCAGTTCCGGAATTGAGTTTTCGGTAACCGTTTCTGTGGGGTGGGCAGAATTAGTGATTTGGTTTCGCAACTTGTTTTCCAAAATCTTCGAGTTTTCCAGAAGCTTCTCCTCCAGGCACTTCGAATTTTGTTGATGTTCATCTTTCAAACTCACCGAATTTTCGCGAAGCTTGTCTTCCAAACTCTTCGAATTTTCTAGAAATTTACCTTTTAAGCTTTTCGCATTTTCCAGAAGCTTCTCTTCAAGGCTTACCGAATCGAGTTTGCTCATTATTGAACTCAAATCATCCCGAGAAATTTCGAATAAATATGTTTCGGGATCTTCTCCTGATTCAATCAAGTTATCCCATAGTCTCTTCTGGAGTACTGATTTCTTTCCGGAAGAATCTAGCTCTCTCTCCTCCAATTCTTGCTTCAATTCGGCGGCTTTCAAGTCCACTAGGCACACTTTCCTGGAACACATTTTGTCTATTTTCCACAAAACCGAATACGTCCACTTATTTTACTCGAGTCCGAAACACTTATTTATTTCCACAAGTAATTTTCCCAGGAAGTTTTTCCGTCGAACTGGGGCGGCTTCATGGAGAGCTTTCCTGGTTCAGAACTCACTATGACATCTTTCAGTTCCGGAATTGAGTTATCGGTAACCGTTTCTGTGGGGTGGGCAGAATTAGTGATTTGGTTTCACAACTTGCTAATTGTTTCCTTTATCTCGCTGATTTCTGCCTGAACTCCGCCTTTGATTTCCTCTACTTCTGTGTTCATTTCCTTCTTGATATTATCTATCTCTGTCTCGATGGCGAGCCTACGAGTAGGCTCGCCACACTACAAAGCTCTTTTTTAAGGCCTTCTGCATTTTCTAGAAGTTCTTTCTTCAAGCTATTCGAATTCTCTAGAAATTTCTTCTCCAGACTCACCGAATTTTGTTGAAGTCCATCGAGTTTGCTCATTATTGAACTCAAATCACCCCGAGAAACTTCGAATAAATATGTTTCGGGATCTTCTCCTGATTCAATCAAGTTATCCCATAGTCTCTTCTGGAGTACTGATTTCTTTCCGGAAGAATCTAGTTCTCTCTCCTCCAATTCTTGCTTCAATTCGGCGACTTTCAAGTCCACTAGGCGCACTTTCCTTGAACACATTTTGTCTCTTATTGTCTATTTTCCACAAAACTGAATACGTCCACTTATTTTAATCGAGTCCGAAACACTTATTTATTTCCACAAGTCTATTTTTCGCGAGAAAGGTCTATCAGTTTATGTTTCCGTAGTCCGGTACTGTCCACTTTGCGAAACACAATGAATCACCAGTCTCTCTGCGCGAAAGTTTTTTAGCCAATTTCACCGTAATACAAAGATTGTCCACCAAGTGTTCACAAATTGATTTTAAAAATCCACTTCTGAACACCAATTGTAACGAATTAAAGAATTAACTGTCTTGAACAAATTTATTTTTAACCATATTTCACTATCACAACTAATTTATATTCCACAAATAGCAACTAACGCTTAATTTATCTGCACTGTTCGAATTCTTTATTTAAACGCACGATTCGCTTTCTGAATACAGACAGAATATCGGCAACGATCGCTCCAGATCTCTCTAGGGGTTTCGGAACTCATCATGTGATGCGTGTTTGCTGGCTGAGATATCGGTCAGGGCCGGCTTGAGATTCGTTACAATGGGGCACTTCTGTAATTTTTTTCGGAATTGGCTCATTCGTTATTGAGAAATCAAATATTGAACGTTTTATTTAAGAAAAAACATAAAATTTGCTGTCGCTCATTTTATTGCAATCAACAATAGTAATATCAATGGAAACACAATCAACGGAAGAAGTGTTCAAAATGACCCCTATCTAGTTGCATACAATGATACACTCTACTCTAGAAGGCGTTTCTTACATTTTTGAAGATGTCCGGAGTCAGAAATCGGCTTTTCTAAACAGTTCTCTGTCGCAGGTCTTCTAGATTTGAAAAATTCATTTAATTAATAGTAAACGTTTTGGAATGGGCAACAATGTTGGTTTTTTCTGCACTGGTAGTTTTTGTTGAATCTAGTTGTCGCAGAACAAAAAGTAGATAGTTGGCCACTGTCTCTTCTTCAAGAATTATTATTCAGTCATCTCTGTTCACTGTGTTCCAACATGGTTTATTCTACTGGAGGAAGAATAGAAATTGTTGCAACCTTTTCTCGAAGTAATGAATGTACTAAAGCTGCTGCAAGAATTTTTAATACGAATCCTCCAGACCACAACGTGAGCCATCAATACGTTGAACAGTTAATGGATAAGTTTCAAACTTCAGGTTCTGTTCACAACAGAAAACGTGAATTATCCCGTCCTGTCAGAAATGACGGAGTTGAAATTGCAGTTTTAGGTCACGTACAAATGAATAATCGACCATCCATCAGACAAGTAGCTAAAGCGTCTGATATATCAGCTACTTGTGTTTTTCGGCTTTTGAAAGCCTACAAATTTCATCCTTCCAAAACAAGGCAAGTTCAGGAATTAAACGAAGATGATCCTGATCATCGACTTCAGTTTTGTGAGGAGGTGTTCAGCGAAAATTTGACCAATGGCCTAAACCTATTATACAATACATGTTTTTCAGACGAAAGTTCTTTCATGTTGAATGATGAAGTGAATAGACACAATTGTCGTTTCTGGAACGAAGTTATCTCAATAGAGACACATATACAAATCTATTACATGACTGTGTAGATCCTATGGTTACACAAATTTTAGAAAATGTTGACAATTGAGTAGAAAATGAAATAATTATCCCAGTAAAATGGTGCACCGCCACATATTGATTTACGGGTGAGACAGTTTTTGAACGAACCTTCTCCACTGCGTTGGATCGGCAAAAGGGGTCCAGTGGAGTGTCCAGCTAGATCACCTGATCTCACACCTAAGCAATTTTTTCTGTGAGGACACCTGAAATCAAAATTGTACTCTACGAATCCCACAAATCTAGAAGTCTGCGACAGAGAATTGTTCGGGAATGCCGATTTCCGACTCCGGACATCTTCAATAATGTAAGGAACGCTTTAGAAAGTAGACTGTATAATTGTATGGAACTAGATGGAGGTCATTTTGAACACTTCATCCGTTGATTCTGTTGCCATTGATAATAAATTTGTTGATTTCCTCAATAAAATGAGCGACAGGAATTTTCTGTTTTTTCTTAAATAAAACGTTCAACGAATGAACCAATTTCGAAAAAAATCACAGAATTAATAGAGGACAAAAGACCTTCCAAATGATGTATCACTCGACCCCCATCCCATTGAAACAAAAGGGGGGGTAGTTGCTGACCGTAGGGGGGTATGATTTCCATATCAGTATTAGTTCCCCTAGAAATAGATATTGATGCTTTCTTTGAGATTTCCGATAACACGTCTGTTTCTGACTATCAAGGGTGGTCAAGTTTTCGTTGGAAAAAATGGTAACCATGATACTTCTGATACCCCATATCGTCAAATTTATTGTATGTGATGAATGTTTAATTCATCTGAAGTGTATTTTTGATATAAGTACTTAAAATACAATATTTTCATTTTATTTACAGATTCTCTAGTATTTGCCTGCTCATTGTGAAAATTGTTGAAATTCAAATATAAAAGAATGAAAATTAATTTCTCTGAAATACCGGAACCCGGAAAACGGTACGAGTTCGGCGAAATATACGGATATGGAGTTTATGGAAAAGTATATTCAGCGACTGACACACAGGCGAGCAAGAAAAACGTGGCGATCAAACTTCAAAAGTATGAGGAAAGTTCCAAACAGTTTGTCGAAGAAGAGTATAAAATATTGAGAGATTTCAGTCACCACTTGAACATTGTCGACTTCTATGGAATTTATCGAATAGGAATAGAGATTTGGATGGTCTTAGAGGTGAGTATGATGAGTGAAAAATTCGATTCAATGCAGTCAAATGTTTCAATTTTGCATCAATGTATGAGTAAGATTCAGCACTTTTTTCTGTTCTCTTGACTAGTTTGTATTTATTGAGATACTGTGATTCATATCACTAAAAAAGATAAGTCTTCGTTTTCGTATTGTTCAGAAATATATCTTTCCAAAGAAAAAAGTACAAGGGAAGAATCATAGAAAAATCGAAATGTACAGTCAATTCATTAGTGATCACATGATTAACCAAAGAAAAACAGTAGGACCCTGAACACTGCACAGGGAACGTTCTGTAAATTCACCAATTTCAGAAGGAAATAACTGTATATGATATGAGCGTTAAAAGTAAGGTTTCATTTTGTGAGTGAAAAAGTTTGCGGAACGAACGTAATGAAGAACAATAGTAAGATATTGTGTGTTCCTGACGATACTAAAGAAGCTGGAAAATGAGCTTCAATTGAAAATCGGCTCAGCAGAACGATATCGCATATTCTAATTTTCTTAGCTGGTGTAGACTCAAAAACGTCGAAGGAAATTTCAGCGAAACCGTCTTCTTAGCCTATCTAGAAAAGAAATCAAAAATATGGAACATGTCAACTTTGTGGAGCAAGTTTTCAATGATAAAGTCGAGTGCGCTCTTCTATACAGGCATATCGAAATTGAGAAACCCATATTGCATGACAAAATTGTATTCATTAGTTTGTATTTCACGACTTACACGTAGGTAATATTTCAATCCCGTAAGTATATCTACATGGTTGAGGTAGGGGATATTTCCGAAGATAGTGCACAGTTACGAAAACAGAGCTGTATAATTCGGTGACTAGAGGTTACCTGAGAGGACTAGGAAAATGTTTCTTAGCTAGTGAGAGCAATTAGTACCCTGCAGTTATGGATTTTCTTTGAAATGCGTCACCTGAGACTTGCTTTCCATGCCACCGCCGATCAGGTCCTCGCCAGATTCAGTGAAA
Organism: Leptinotarsa decemlineata; assembly: GCF_000500325.1. Classification (NCBI taxonomy): domain Eukaryota; kingdom Metazoa; phylum Arthropoda; class Insecta; order Coleoptera; family Chrysomelidae; genus Leptinotarsa; species Leptinotarsa decemlineata. The sequence goes on from NW_019293339.1 coordinate 25,817, forward strand.
TGTACCAAGGTCTATTAACCTCAGAGGGGAGTATTCTTCACAAGAAAAGTCGAGCCCAGGTAGCAGATAACTTACCCCAACATTTACCGGTGTAGGTTCCATCAGCGAGTTAAGAAAAGCAACCAAAGATATGGAGGAATAAGTTTTGGACCCCTCACAAAGCAACGATTCGTTATCAAGTCATTTTTGGCTGAGTTCAGAACCTCTACATTGGAAAATTCATCATACTCACCATATCTAGCTCCGTTTGACTTTTTTATGTTCCCGAAATTGGAGAAAATATTGAAAGCACCAGGTTTTATGCAGTAGAAGCTTTTATGAAGACTATGAACAGCTCATACTGTTTTGAATCGTGAAGAGCTCAAATAGATGAAAGTAAGAACAGTGGAAGGAGTATATTGAAGGAGATAGGGTAAAATCTGTTGAAAAATGGAAAAGTCACAACAAAAATCCTAGCTAGTCATACCGCATTTAGAGATTCTTCAGGAGCTTTGTGCTAAAAGCTGATCAACCACACTAAATGACCTTCAATATCCACGACAAAGTTAAGAATGAATTCTTTGAATATAATCTGTATTTTTTCAACAATTGAAATGATACATCTCATTACAAAATATTCAATCTGCTTCAACAATTCGATCACTCTGTTTTTACTTGTATTTTATTTCACTGTTATTTCATTTCAGGTTTTTTTGCTCAATATAATTGGTTTTTAATTCAGCTTTTTTTTAATTCTTCTTTTTAGTTTTTCAGGGATTTCAAATCATTTTATATAATATCAGACAATGGAAGTCCGAACTAATGACATTCATCATGAAATATTGTCAATCAATTTCAAACAAAATTAAAATCACTAACAATAAACTCAAATACTGACCCTTTGATAAATTACCCAAGAACCATTCGAACTATAATCATTCCGTTGAGGTTCAATCTCGAAACCTTTTCTCATAATTGCAGGTTACGTTGAGAATAATGAATTTACAATAAGTTATTGTGTGTCACTATTACAAATTAAATAATTTATATTAATTGCTCTTGTCTTGTGGTGAGCCAACAAAACAGGAATGATTGATTTACGGTTATGATTTATTTTTATTATTTATTTCAAGCCCTGTGAAGGAGGTCCAGTTATCGACCTGGTGAATGGTTTATTGGCAAAAAACCGGAGGATGGCCGAAGAACATATTGCATATGTCATCAAAGAAACTGTCAGAGTAAGTAGTGGATTTATAATACTCATTTTGTATTGTATGTATGGACTGCTTTCCAAGGGAAGGGTGGACTGAATTGACTTGTATTAGTATTGAAAGATTATTTATGGTAACGATTGATAATTATAGAAACATATGACATGGAAAATTATTATCTATTGTTATGGAATTGACTTCGAAATGTTCTCACTACAACCTATAGCTAGGTCACGAATTTGATTGTATATATCGCGGACATTGAAAGACCCCTTGAAAGACTGGGGTTGGAAGTCACATTTTCTGTCTTTTGCATTTTTAATGTCCAGTTTCATAAATTATCAATGACATTTTTATATCAATACATAGTGTTTCTATACTCTTTCAAAAAGAAATTTTTTGTTTTCTCCAACATCATCCATAAAGGAAATATAACAATTCTTATGGAATTTTTACCCCGAGCCAGGGATGGTTGTCACAGTATCTCGGACAGGTAGTCACATATGTGATTGAGTGGTCTGAAAAACATTCAAATAAATATTTTTCTTCAGAGTGGAATAATATATGCAATTAATTTTATTCAAGAAGATGAAAAATTCGTTAAAAACACTTCTATCTGGTAACTTCAATACTAAAAATGTAGAATCCTCGGGCCGCAATGCTTGTAAACTGAAAATACCCATTCTAGCAGAATTATATTTAGTCAGTCTAAAATTCAGTGAACTCTCAATGGCAAATGTAATCTGGCAAATGTATTTCACTAGTTCGGACTTCCATTGTCTACTATATAAAATGATTTGAAATCCCTGAAACAACTAAAAAGGAAGAATTGAAAATGAATAGCTGAAAATAACAATTATATATGTAATTCGGTTTTTAGAATATTCTTGGGAGACGAACCGGAATAAATACTTGAAGCCATATAGGTAACCAATTTTTGGTTATCAAAATAAAAACTTATCTCTTCGACAGTGTATTTTTCACAAAACAGTGTCAGACTGTGATAATAATTGATCCCAAAATCACTTATCTCGCAGCACGCAGTATCATTACATGAAAAACTAGTCGATCCAACTTTTTCATATGATACCATGACATTTTTATAATTTTTTCTAAAACAAACAAAATTGTATGTAGCAGAAGCTTGAAAAGTCAACAAAAAATGTAGCATAAATATTTATGGTGTTGGTGACTACCAGCCCCCATCAAGTTGAGACAACGAGCCCCTGAACACATTTCAAAACATAACCCCCTAAAATAACATAACTCTGATTCAATATTTATTCAATATTCATCCGTTGTATCATCAAAAATATATAAAATAATATATATCTACGGAAAACTATAGTATACTTATGAGACTCTACACAAATGCACAAAAATTTACTTTCGCCGTCCGAAAAAAACAAGAGTACGGTTCTCCCTCACACAATATGAGCATGAACTGAAGTGATGTTAGAATGGAGGAATTGCTCTCGCGATCCTTCGATTTTGTTCGTTCAATTTTTTAATATGGCCGCCGTGACAAGCAACCCATGAGACAACCATACCCGGTCTCCCCTACGTGAAAATGTATCGCATTTCAGCTTTTTGATAAGAAGCACAATAGTGTGCATATTACTTGACGCCGAGTGGATGATACCAACTTTTTTTCAAAAATATAAAGGGGGTTTGTGATAAATAACTCGTTAGAAATGTATTTCAATTTTCTATTCAGCACTTACCATATTTGGGAATAGTATCAGCCGTTCCTTCGTAATCAGCAGTTTTATTATAAAAAACCACTTCAGTTTCTTGCAATAAATGTTCAAAGTGCTATAAATCACACGTTAAATGGTGAGACCTCGTTAGTTCTGAGCTCGCACAAGTGTCGTCTTTCGTTGGAGGGGGAGATCTGGTTAACGGAAAAACATATTTTAACAGATTTCTTCAATATCTTATTCGCTTCCTGGCAATAATGGAGTATATCGCGGACATTGAAAGACCCCTTGAAAGACTGGGGTTGGAAGTCACATTTTCTGTCTTTTGCATTTTTAATGTCCAGTTTCATAAATTATCAATGACATTTTTATATCAATACATAGTGTTTCTATACTCTTTCAAAAAGAAATTTTTTGTTTTCTCCAACATCATCCATAAAGGAAATATAACAATTCTTATGGAATTTTTACCCCGAGCCAGGGATGGTTGTCACAGTATCTCGGACAGGTAGTCACATATGTGATTGAGTGGTCTGAAAAACATTCAAATAAATATTTTTCTTCAGAGTGGAATAATATATGCAATTAATTTTATTCAAGAAGATGAAAAATTCGTTAAAAACACTTCTATCTGGTAACTTCAATACTAAAAATGTAGAATCCTCGGGCCGCAATGCTTGTAAACTGAAAATACCCATTCTAGCAGAATTATATTTAGTCAGTCTAAAATTCAGTGAACTCTCAATGGCAAATGTAATCTGGCAAATGTATTTCACTAGTTCGGACTTCCATTGTCTACTATATAAAATGATTTGAAATCCCTGAAACAACTAAAAAGGAAGAATTGAAAATGAATAGCTGAAAATAACAATTATATCAACCAAAATGAACCTGAAATGAAATAATAATGAAATAAAATACAAGTAAAAATAGANACTAATCGCGTATTTTTTCCTATAATTTGCTTCATTTTGTTGATGAATTTTTCTGTTATGATGTTTGGATCTTCTTCGTTGTACATATCCGTCCAGTGTTCTTTTTGCAATTGAAGTCTCAGACTATCGTACTTGATATATTTTTTGAATTGCCTTTTTTCAGAACAAGAATCAGAGCTGTGATTTAGTTTCGGAATAGTTAAAGCAATTGGGTGATGATCTGTTATATTTGCCTCAAATATAAACGACTCTATTTCAGCATTTATGCTTTTCACAAAGAAGTGGTCAATGCAAGTTTTGCTCTCCGGACGAGTGACTTTGTTAATATATGAGAGAAAACCATGAACATGCAATATGTTTTTATATTCTTCTACATAATTATTGTCAGCTAACAGATCAATATTCAAGTCTCCCGTTATAATGTGTATATCATTTTTCTCAGAAGTATTCAAGTAATTCAATAGCTCGGCATTGAATTTATTTGGGCAGGTGTTTGGGGATCTGTAAATACTCGTTATTATTGTTTGTTGATTATCTATTCGTGTTTTTAGTTCGAGTGCCTTTTGCTCTCCAATATTCTTAATGTTATATGAAAATTCTAGTTCTTTTCGTATACAAGCGATCACTCCATCATTCTTGTTGAGCATACTTTCATTATATAAAGCATGATATCCCGTCATTTCGATTAGTTGAAGATCATACACCGCATACATTTCTGTCACTATTATAATATCGATTTGAGTTTCTAACTCATCAAGGAATACTGATACTTAAATTTCGTAGGGAAAACTATTTCGTAGGAAATAAAATTATTTTTTCAGAATTACTCATGTCAAGATCCAGTTATACATTGTTACTGTGAATATCAGCCTCATCGTGAGCACTATTTTATAATTCAGACTTTTTTAAATAATTTCCTAACAATTATTTTATATTACTTCTTATGATGAATTTCAATTTACCTCATAAATATACATTTACTCCTTTTTATATTTGAGAATTATGTATACCTTTTACCACTCCCCACACCGTGGGATAAGTGATCATTGGGTAAGAGTATCATGTGCCCTGAGCCAGCGCAGTGAGCCAAGAATGACAACCTTCTGCATCTGTCCGGCTAAGATTTCTGTCTAAGTGCGGCAAGCCGGTATGATTTTAAGATTTGAGATTATCATTATTATTATTATTATGAGTATTGTCTCTACAGAAATGAATTCTTATGCTGCGTTTATCGACCATCGGTGATACACAATATAGGGCACTATTCTTTCCACCTTCGAACACCATTGACTTGTGTGTATGAAGTATCGACTTCTGGGGGTTATCATTGGTAGAAGAACAACAGCTGGTTAACGGAAAACTATATTTTGTTGAACAGATTCGCATGTATCAAAAAGTGTATCGTTATCGTTTCCCATATCATTGGAAAAGTGACATTAATAAGTCTAATCACTAAATATTCTCGTCCAAATGAAGGTTCGCATCCATAAATAACTCAAAAAGCTTCTTGTTTTATGACTGTAATTATGGCCAATTTATGAGAAAATGTATAATATTCAAGCCTGAAAATGTTGCACACTTAAGCTGAGGTGATATACGATGCATAGCTCTTCGTAAAAAAGATAATGAAAGTCATTTTATGTTGAGAATCTTCTGTTTTTCTACTTCTGTTCGTTTAATAACTGCCTAGTTATGGGATAGTTGAAATTGAATTCAATCCGTCTCATTCGAATGTATCGAAGACATTTCTTGTCGCTTCTTCGTTCAAAGTTAATAGCTCAACTGATTAAACCTGGTTTAATTATAATAATTACACGAGAAACAGGGAGAAATCTTGTTAAAGTGACCGGATACTGCACTGAAATTGTCCAGGATGGATTATAAAATTATCTCTTGTGATGACAATATATCATTCAATCTGACATAATGTTTTTGTTTCATTTCTTTCTTACTCGAGACCATATCATAAAATTGAAGTGGCTGACTGAGTCTGACCAAGTAATATATAATAAAGAATAGGGCCATTGAGGACAGATTATGGTTACAACTCACGAATCCGAATTTGAATAGTCGATAACATTTGGATTTCTAATTCCCAATCTGATAGTATTTTCAAAATAATAACAAATAATAAAACGAACGATGAAAATTCAGAACCACAAACGGAAAAAGGTATACATTTATTCATTATTCTGCCTCCCACCCCGGAGTATGTGTCTATGGAGTTGTTTCTAGAATTTGTCTGGCGCAGTGGTACATCCTACTGAATCAACTGCAGATAAAGCTCATGACTAGTAGATATCAATTTAGTTTGTTCGGGATATTCAGACGATTCACTCCGTCTGAAATGACTGACGTGACGAGGAGCTAGTACACCGAAACCAGTCTATTGATGGTCGTCACGACAAAATGAAATATATAGGAAGTTATTTCTGATGAATATTTCAAATGGAAGACGTTCCACAGGTGACTGATGGTTCAGATGTCTGCGTGGTATTAGCTAGATTAGTTGTGGTTTTTCCGAAAACTATACCGAGTTCATCAGCTGCTCGAGCAGCTGCCCTAAGGAGAAATGCTCCAATTCCTGCTCTCTCATGGTCACGGACCATACCGGCGAGCCGGTATGATTTCAAGATTAGAGAGGTCATCATTCCATCAAGGACTCCAATAATCAAAACAACCATCTTGATAGAATGGTCCGGAATCGAGACTGCGGAGTTCGATGAGGAAATCTCGATATTTAATCCGTTTTTCCTCCTCTTTTCGGACGATATTTATCTCGCCAGGAGCTGAAAACTCCACTGCTCCACTGCTCCACTGCTCCACTGCTCCGGTGTTTGAGGGAGAATACATCGGTCTTATTAGCTTGTATAAGCCTAAGGATGGTACAAGAATAGTTCCAAAAAATTCAATACTTATCGTTACCCACAACGGATTCAATATCCCTCGGAGCGTAGGGCAACACCGTTGTCTCGTCAATACCGTAAGAGTGTCGTAGATGGTAATATAGCACTCTGAGAGCCGCGTTAAATCAATGGATATAGACCAAAACCGGATATGCTGATAGCAACTGGGTCTCGGGCGCCTCGCGGCAGGCCCTACACCTTGTGTCAGGAACCTGTATACCTATTACGCGACGGCGGTAGACTAATGTGTTGAAGACACCATCCTGGCAAGCCATGATGAACCCCTCAGTTTCCGACTTCAGTCCACTCGACCTGAGAAAAGCAAAAGTCAGGCGCATTGATGAGCCAAGGTCTCCAATGTTATTGAAGAAGACCACATGCATTGGCTTATCCTTGTGTTTCCGCAGAAGTGAGGTGATCTGTGCGGCTTTTATATGAGCTTTTTGCTGAGCGCGTTTCAACTCGATGACAGTGTTGTGATCACCTCGTTTAGTGTCAAAAACTAAACCGAGTTCATCAGCTGCTCGGGCAGCTGCCCTGAAGAGAAATGCCCCAATCATTGATCTCTTATGGTTGCGGACCATGCAGAGAAGAGAATCCGAACTCCTAATGACTTTACAGGCTAAGTCCAGTAGCATTCTGTCATGTATACCCTCGAAAGTCAGAAGTCCACGGCCTTCCTATTGTCGGGGAAAGTACAACCGAGGAACGAACGATTTGGAATGCAAACTCCTATAGAGATGCATCATTTTTCGGGTCTTTACGTCGAGTTGATACAACTTCTCCCGAGTCCACTAATCCAAACGAGTAGAGTAAGAATGGAACGGCAAGAATATTTGCTGCAGCAACTTTGTTGTTCCCTGACAATTCCGATGTTTGTCGAAATTCGTGCTGATACTTGCCGCGGAGAGAGGTATTCATTGCTGTTACCTCTTGTGAGTGGCGTCGTTCCACCACTAGGTGAGAATACGTCTCTCCAGCATCCAAACGGTGTAAGATGTTTCCATCTACGAGCTGCACATCATCTCCGTAGTTTCCGCTTCGTAGTCTTTTGAGATGGACCATTGCACATTTGGCTATCCCGAATTTCATACCGATAGCATGCCCTCACCCTCAAGGACTGATGGAAATCCTTCTCTCCAGAGGCATAAAGTTCAAGATCATCCACATAAAACAAATGGGTGACCTTGTGCCTTCGGTTTCCTGGGGTGCCACAGTATTTCTGAGAGGATATTTCTGAGCGCAACGGATAATGGCAATAGTGAGATTCAGTAGAGAAGATGCAGATGAAGAAGAGAATAATAATTATTATTGTTGTCCAATAATAATTTAAAAATTATTTTTTCGCAGGCTGTTACATACCTGCACGAGAATAAAGTCATCCATAGGGATATAAAGGGTAGTAATATTCTGCTAACAAGGGAAGGAGAAGTGAAATTGTGAGCTGTGCTTTGCCTGTGCGACAACAGTGCTAAATTATTTGAAAAATAGAGGCCATGTTCAAGAGCTAATTTCATGAAGAAAAGGTCATATAAAGATAAGACCAGGAAATCCAGTATTTCTAAGATACAAAATGTTGAGTTTTTCTATCCTATTCTTGGCTTATATCAATATTATTTTCCATGATAATAGATTCATTAAGCCATAGCTTTATAGCAATTAGTGAGTCCTGTGGTGGCTCGCGACACAGTTCAGGTCAGTCTCAACTCGCTATACTGTAAGTTGAAGGACTTACACCTATCAGAAAACAACTACTCCCCTACGAAGGGCGTTGGATTATATCCAACAGGTGTCAGTGCAGGATTCTTCACCAAAGTTATTCCTGCATATGCTGTTGGCGATACAACTGCCGAAAAAGATTTTTAATTATTGGAACACACTTGCAGACCGGTTTCGAGCTGTTTTGCCACTCGCCATCGTAAGGTAGTGATGTATTTTTCGCACAGTGGGGATTTCCCCAAGGATCTAATTCGGGACCGCTGTTATTTATACTTTTCATAGATGACATATACGCTTCTATACAATCAACAAAGCTTATATTTGCTGATGATTCAAAGCTTTTCAGAGAAATACGGGATTCGTCTGATTGTATGTTGCTTTAGAGGAATTTGAATTCACTCCAAAAATGGAGTGAATTAAAAACTTTCTAAACTCTTTCTAAATGTTGGAAAGTGTAAAATTATGACTTATGCTCGTTTATTGAATCCATACCAGTTCAATTATACAACTGATAATATCGACTTACCAAGAGTCAATGATGCTCTCGACGTAGGAATCTTGTTTGACAATAAACTTACATTTAATCCGCACATTGAAAATATTGTTCAAAGAGCTTCTAAGTCGCTGGGATTTGTTATAAGAAACTGCAAAGAGTTTAGATCATTTAAATGTATTCTTTCAGTTTACTATAGTTTGGTACAAAAGTAAACTAGAGTAATATAGTTCTGTCTGGAATCCTAATCAAACAAAATACATTGATGCCTTGGAAGGTGTTTAGAAGAAATTCCTCAAGTTTGCGTATTATAAGGAACATGAAAACTATCCGGTTAGGAATTATGAATACACTTGCCTTCTGACTGAATTTAATTTTGTGACATTGAGAAAAAGACGAGAAATTTCAGATCTCATTTTCATCTATATTCTGGTCAATGGTCCCATTGACTCACCAACTCTACTGTCCCAAATTAATTTCAATGTACTACCTCGATATACGTCCAGATCAAATATCACATTCCGCATTAATGTACCCAATTCTCAGCACCATTTCTACAGCCCGTTAACCTATATGTGCCGAACTATCAATAAATACTCTATAGATTTATTTTCTTCTACCCTGAATCAATTTAGAAATAGTTTGTATAGATTAGTTCCTAGCTGAATATCAAAATGTTCACTTATACTTACATTTATCTAGAACTAGTTATCTGCCCTATTATTGTATACCCTTTTATTGGGTCTTGGCCTGTTGGATGTAAATGAATAAATAAATAAATAAAGTCGATGATTTCCGATAATTGAAAATCTAATTAAAAATGAAAAGAGAAATGAATATTTCTATGTTTTTACGATATTTACTGGATACTACAAACTACATTAATTTATTGAAAATCTAATTCCTTTGGAGTATCATTCTTTGAACTAGACTGAAACGGACAGCAAACAACAGGTTTGTCATCGCCCCATCTGCCTGTGAACGAGGTAACCAACCGCATATCCAAAATAAGGAAAGAAAAGCATTAACCTACAGTGTAGGAAGTTGAGACTGGCCTGAAAGAATTGTTCCTTTAGATGATTTGATTTATAGCCAGTCGTCAAGTATGCCCACTGACGATATATGAAAAGCAAGAACTAATTGTTCATGATGTTTGTTATTTGTTAAATCATATTCACTGGAAAAGTGCTAACGTATATTCACAAAAAAAATTTTTTTCAGAAAAGTTCAACATCCAGTATTTGAAAAACAATGAACTACCGAATTTTATAGCAACTAATTTTTATATAATTAGCTCATGAACACCTCCTTATATTTTTTCACCCCAACTAGAAAAAGCCACTCATAAAATGCTGTTCTCCAAATGAAATAATTTTCAAGAAGTGTAGTGAGAGATGAATTCAGTTGAATCTCCGAGTGATGGATAGCTATAGTTTGCGAATCACCACCCGTGAAATAGAGAAAAATTGTGAACCTCATTCTGTTAATTGAGTCAATAAAGGTAACAGGTATCTGTTATTTTACTCACTGTTGATCCATTGATAGGTACTTATTGGAATATCTATCAGCATACTCATCATACAAAATTTAACATATTTCTCATTCTGGTCGTCACCGATTGTAGTATTCTTATAAAATTTCTACTAATATCTGTCATAATTATAAATACACTATTTACTCAATTTAGAATTCAACTCGGAGTTTCTCAAATCTAAAGAAATGAATTTAAAACTTTCAGGCTAGTCTCGAATATACCTATACAGTAGATTGAATGGACTGACGCCTATCAGAAAACAACTACTCCCCTGGCTAATACCACGAAGGGAGTTGTAGTGCAGGAATCCCCAAAATTTCCTGCATTTGCAATTGGCAATACAACTGAAAGATTCGACCTTCAATTTTGAAACGTATATAATTCAACGCCCTTCGTGGTATCAGCCAGGGGAGTAGTTGTTTTCAATTTTAAAGCTCATTTCTATAGATTTGTTTACTGCCAGTCTTCAAGCATAGCCCACTGACTAATAAGAAAATTTTTCTTCCTTATTCAGAAGTATCGGGCACATTTAGGATATGCAGTTGGTTAGTACCTCGTCCACTAGATGGAGTGACATTTTGTTGTTCGCTCCAACTTAGGAAGAAGAATGAAATACTTTGAAAGAATTCCGATTTTCAATTATGGAATATCA
>NW_019293340.1:0-57145 GCF_000500325.1 Leptinotarsa decemlineata
CTTGAATGTCTTACGACGGCATTCGTGAAGAATTTGGAAGGTACAGCGATATTGCTGTCATTGCGCTACTTCTTCAACCTTCTTGGGGTTCCCTCAGTGGAGATGCACAAGTGAGGGAGCTTTCCTGCAAGGGCAGCCGGATCCTTGCCTTTATTCAAGGTGGAGCTCTTGGCGCCCGCCGCAGGGAGTGCCCTTTGCTGTTGGTAGTGGAGTGAGGCAGGAGGAGGGTGCATTTATAGTTGCTGCCACTTCCGCCTCTATCGCTCTCTTTCTCCTTTTGGCCTCGGCGAAGCAAAAGCGCCTTTGCCTTTGTATTATATCACGGGGTGGTCTGCTATGTCCAGCCTCATTCCGAGCGGTAAATTGGGGTGGACATTTCTGTTCATCCCCAGCCACCGACATAGATTGAGGTGAGCACTTCTGCCCAGCCTCGAGATTGATTTTTGTTTTTGTTGTTTCTGTTTATGTATTTGTTCCATTCTTATGTGTTCCCACGAGGAGCAGGGAAAGAGTTGGTCACACTGGCAGAGCCCCTCATTACAGAGGAAGGCTGATTACAATGAGGTTTCACCCGATTCCCCAAGGGGATCGTTCGTGACCGCATATCATCCTGCAGCCATTCAGCTGTCGGCATGATTCCTTACAGCCTTACACCTTAGCTTGGGTAGGCTGCTACACGGTGGCATGTTTTGCAAAGGCTTTTGGGGAGGTTTAGTTCTCTTACCCTACTGACCAAGAGTCCAGCGACCCCGTCCGTAAGGCCACATTGGCTTCCCGGGCAGTACTCTCAGTTCCCCTATCCACAACCTGGGGACGGGCCCGTTAGGAAACCCAATCCACGGGCCTGAAGAAGGTTGTCATGTATACATTTTGTTCATGATGGAAATATTGGGTTGAATATTGAACATCATAAATATGTCTCATATCATTTCCTTTCCTTTGAGTTGTTGAAAATAGGTATTCTTAAATCTATGAACATCTGTATTTTTGCTGATGAATTGAAAACTAGAGTAATATAATATTTCGTTTCCGTTTCATAGCAAAATGAGAATTAACAAATATTTGAAGATGAAAGTGATCCAAAATGACGTTGAATTAATTTTGAAGACATCATTTCAGGAATGTAAGAAAGATTTTGAGCCTTTGTGAAACGACCAACAAATTATGTATTCATAACCGCCATCTGAAAGACGTTTGTTTGAGATGTTAAATATAATTTTTTTCAGGTCCAACATGATAGGTGAAACACAACTTATGATGTATTTTGTAACGGTTAAACGTTACATTATTTATAATAACTAAATTCATCATTAATATGAGCCCACTATCTAGTGACCAAGAGTAAAACATTGGATTCGTTCAATAAATCAATAATAATGATTTCGTACATACCAGAGCATCTTGCGGAAGATAGCCGAACCATCAATCAAATCTACAACACTTATATTTTCACAGAATACAATAGCAAGTTCGGGTCAGTAGGTATGAATGAAATACGCATGAGCGAATTCAATTTTTCTAGAAGGGACAAGGGCTCGCTCTCTTCCNATCGCTTGAATTGATTCACGTTGTTTAAATATCTTGACATGATCTTCCTTTTTCACTTAGAGATTTCATGAAGTGTTCGTTGTTTGAACATAATCACAGGTACGTGAAAGAAGAGTTCCTAGAATTATTTATTACCGTAACTCAATTTTTATAAAATGGCGATATGCATGGTTTCATGCAATCGATATCTTGGTTTATCTTTGTAATTCTTCAATATTTCAGTGGTTATCTCTTCGGTTCATGAATGTTTCCAGGTTATTTTTACCGTGAGGAACATATCGATTTAGTTTTCACAACTTCGTGAAACGGAAATTCTTGATTTTTAAAAATTTGACTGCGTTTTTATTTTCACAGCATTTGGTTGCATGACGAATGAAATCCCAAAACGGCCTTAATCAATTTGTTCGAAATAGAGGCTGAAGGCTGTTCCTGCTTGGAAAATATATATTAGGAACGCAGCAACTCACATGGATTCCTGTATATTAAGGCTGGAGATGATTTTGGGTGAGTATTAGTACACACTGTTTTCTTTGATCTTAAAAATCAGTAATTGTGTGTTTAATCTCACCTAGAGTCACCCTTTTAAGCCGCCAGGTCCAGTGGGCTATTTTCTTGAAAGTTGAGATTTCGTATCTTCATTGCAAATTATGAAAAGTGTGACTTACCATTATTTTATCTATATCCCAAGTCCCATGTATTATCTTCACCTTTAAAATTGTTGAATTAATTTGGAGGATATTCCTTGAACTCAAAATTTATCCACTTGAAACTTGGATTACATAAGAAGTTTCAAAGAAATATTGATTATTTCTTTCTTGGAGCCTCGTATCACGTTAGTAAATGTTATAATTCAATGAACAAAAATTTCCTTGTTTAATATTCTTCTGCTACAATTTACTTGTATTGATAATATTTTGTATATATGTATAAACAATTTTGATCATATATATTTGTATATATACATTCAGTAATGAACCTTAGTCTCAATGCTTGTTGAAACATTGTTATAGAAAAGTTGTTCAAGAATTTTGATGTTATAATTCATTTGTATAACTTTACTTCTCTGTATTCAATATATTCATCAATTGTATATTTGCTCAAAGACTTTAATTAGTACGTTAGACATCCAAGGTTCAAGTGTAGTGTACATCTGTCTGGTTCAATGTGTCATCAGTTCATATCGTTTTCATGATACCACTACCATGGTTAGCCATACCTGAACTATTGACTTTCAAGGTATAGTTACCAAGGCATAGAAGCCCTACTGTGATCCCCAACCAATCGACTGGTCTTCAAGATTCACGCTCCTTTTTCAAGGAATACAAGGGTGGATATAAAAGCCCTACTCATTGAACCCCGACACATACCCAAGACAACCTACACCGAACCATGGTGCAGTCATCCATTATAAGAAGGAAATTAACGTTATATATTTTAGAAAATTACCGTTGTATGTATGAGGAAAGTTTGAATTTCTATCCTTTTTTTCTAAGAACAAAATAATTCTGGCGACAAAATTCAATTTCAAGAACCTTGCTTGACACCTAATACAATCTGAAACTGGCAAGTCAGTCCAAATAACACCACTCCAATCTCCACTGCACTACCCTGGTAAATCTGCAATAATTATAACGTTACAATTAACTCGATATTTTTCAAGCCAATGATAATGCGTATGTATTCCTCTAGTCAATGAAGTCAGTAGAGGTACCTCAGTAGAGGTACTGTTCTCTTTCTCTCTCAGTGGTAATTTAAAATAACGGCAATGTCCAGTTTTAAAATCCCTTTAAAATCCCATGCCAGTTTAAAATCCCTGTACTGGCATGGGAATTCATCCCCATAAACAATCCACCCTTATTCCCGCAATTTGTATTCGTTTGTACCCTTTTCTCGCAATCATCACCCAATTCGCATACTGTTAATTTTTGCGAAATCCCCGAATAAATCATTACATTTTTAATTAAAGCTTTATGAATTCCCGAAACGAAGGCTCATCAACACATCCGAATTTATGGTTACAAGATTTATCCTCGTTCGTATTTATATACATACACACATGTGGAGGCAGCTTGCGATAATGTGAGATCGGTGCACACAATCGAGAAGTGGAGTAGTGAATATGATCGTGAAAAAGGTAACTCTAGATGGATGGTTGCTAATAATTCAAGGAAAAACATTTTGAATTGAGTCAGTTATAGATTCAATTATATGTTTGGAATTTTCAACGGCGAGTATTTGTATTACAAAGCTTTGAATGTGATTGACAATGTTTCATGATGAATTTCACTAGTTCGGACTTCCATTGTCTACTATATGAAATGATTCGAAATCCCTGAAACAACTAAAAAAGAAGAATTAAAAATGAGTAGCTGAAACTATTAATTATATTAACCAAAATAAATCTGAAATGAAATAATAGTGAAATAAAATACAAGTAACAATAGAACAATTGAATAAATAAGAAATGAAAAAGAGAAAAAAAAAGAAAGAAAATGAAAATAATAACAAAAAAGTGAAGAGATCCCAAGTCACGTTAGTTCACGACGTTTCGATTGTTAGTATCTCGTCGTCGTCTTCGGGTGATGACATTGTATGTTTTCTTTTTCCAAACTTGACTATTCCAATTCAATATTTTGTCTCTTGGAAAATAAATTATTATTATTATAATTTTTTGCTCCGTAATTGAATTTTTCTTAGTCATTTTCAAATTGTAACTAGTTTTTTCAGCATTCAATTGCTTTTGTGCATTCTCTATATGTTTTTTGTATTGATTTTTTTGTATTGTATTGTTTTTGTATTTTGAGTTGAATAAACGTTTATATTATATTAAAGAAAACTAAGTATACCATTCTATTCTACCCATCATTGATTTTATTCCAAACAAGTCACTTTAGGCTTTTCGAAGGTTTATATTACAAGCAGATTTTGCTTCTGAATTTATGAGGATCATATGTGAAAGATACAGTGTGGTGCTTGATCTCATGCAATCATTTTCCTTATTGCATTGTGCAAAATCACCTACTTTTTTTTTCTATTGGTAATGTTGCACTGTGATTGTTTACCTAAAATCTACCTTTTTTGCCAGAATCAGTTATTCATCTAATCAAGTTTTTGCAGATGCCAATAATTAACATATTCACCAGTATTAATGACCGGTTTTTTCAGAGGTTAGATTGTTTTGTAATTAATTAACGAAATCTAACAAATTCGTAATCACCTACTGTTATATAAAACATTTTGTAGAAGTCTAACTGTCTGACTCAAATAAAAGCTTATGTGAAAATTGTATCACAATTATATTGATATCCAACTACTTCTACCTTCTGCGCTACATTTTTCATAATCCTCCCCTACGATGAAGTGCCTCTAATATAATATAGGGGTTCAAAGCCTACTTTTTATGATCGTTCAAAATTGCGACCACTGCAGGCGAGTCTCGTTCATAACGGCAAGCCGTGATTTTGAAACCGTAAAAATGACACATTGCACCTCGATAGTCATGTGTTAGGATTATGCTTTTCATTTTGTACCCTAGGTGGCGTAATGGGATTTTGCGGGATCGCCAATCAATAGTTGCCACGAAGTTGGGTGATTATGTTTGGAGTTAGTTATTGTGCTGGTCAATTGTCGGTTATATTAACCGAAAACAACGTAATTACACATCGTATACTGATGCTCCTCAGAATTCTGGTCAGCCGCTTTTAAAACAGGTCACTGTATCAATCAAAGAGAATATTATCATCCTCACTGAACACGAACAAAACAATAAAAACAATAAACAGGATTTGCATTTAGGTCCACTCTTCTCACGTATGCTGGGCGATTGGGATCAAGTGTCAAGTGCCTCCTTTCACTTGCAATTACTTCGACTTTTTTTTTATTGATGCAGCTAAGTCGTCTGTCACCCATGCATTCTCACCCCTTATGCTGACCTCCAAACTCATTGTATGCTGGTTCTTGCTTGCATGCTTTATAGATGTGCCCAAAATGACAGCATACAAAGCACACGGCCACACTATTATGTTCTTCGACATATATACTTGCTAGGTCAAGTCCAACTACCTCCATTTTCACCATCCTCCAGAAAAGCACCGAAATCACCTCCACAATAATGATTTCCTTCCCCCTGCTCAACCTGCATCATTTTCTCTTTTTCACAACCATGCCCCTGGCATCTTCCATTCTCATTATTCTTCATCCTTATCAGTCTCCGAGGGAGTACGGGCGTCACCTCCACAATAATGTTTTCCCTTCTACATTTTTTCTCTTCTTCACAATCATGCCCCTGGCATCCTCCATTCTCATTATCCTTCATCCCCATCATCCTCATCAGCCTTCGTGGGAGTACGGGCATCACTTCCACAATTATGTTTTCCTTCCACCTGTTCAATCTGCATTCTTTTCTCTTTCTCATAACCATGCCTCCCGCATCCTACCCCAAAGCTGGATTCTGCTCAAGCAAGAGGTCTAGCAACTCCACATCCACATACCCCTTCTCTACTTGTTTGAGCGTGATGTGTGGATTCAGTTTTTGGCCTTTTGACGAATGTCAATAGTAGTATTTTTAGGAGTAGCAAAAAGAGAAAAAATTTGTGGGGGTCTTCACCAAAACTGGCGTCATCGCCAATCAGTAGAGGTAGAAAATGATGGTCAGAATTGTACGACGGTCATTTGAATTCCAACCAGCAAGTTGAACCTATGTCTCTTGTTTTAGTCTCACTGCTACCTCGTCTATCCTTTCTTGTCTGAACGAGTGATGTGGAAAGTTGTGTTGTTCAAAATAAACTGCCATCTCAAGGTGAAAAACACAATAATGATTGTTCAACACTTTTACTTTTGATGAATTGTGAAGGATTACGCAACTCCATTCCCAAATAGGGTTACCGAGTGTATATAATCTCATATCAGTTCCCGGCCGGCAGACTGATAGTTCAGCTGCTGGACGCCAGTGGGGCTCAATACGCGCCCTTAACATTACTTCACCAAAAGAATCGATATTTCAGGACAAGCAGAAACCTCATATCGGTCAACAGTGACTGCCAGTTCAGTGTCTTGGTAGTGCTGAGCATTTGGAGGTGCTCTTGTGCTTTCGTTGCGTATATTCTTCAGCGTGCTGAGCTAGACGAGAGCGTTTCCTATTAGTCTACGACCGAGTCGTAGACTGGGAAAGCCGACAACTTCCTGGGTTCTGAAACATTATATCGTCTGAGTAACGTCCACTGAGTCTTCGGCAACTGACGATCTGACGATAAATATGACTTCTTCGCCTCTTTCTTAATTTCTACAGCAACATATAAAAAATATGTTTGATCATTCTTCTGTATTCATCTGTACATAGTTATTTTCTACAACTATGTTATCCGAGTGAAGAAAACCCACATGAACAAAAACTACGTTACAACTGGTGGAAAAGCGTGAAACAATGTGGAATATCAAAGTATTATATGAAATTGATTGATTACATTAAATTAGATTGATAGGGGAGGTGGAATTCATCCCTGGAAGCTTGTTTCCCCAATTAACGATTTGGTTTGCATTCACGCATTGAAAGATGTCATTATGCTCGTCTTCGTCAGCACACAGAAGGGTTCTGGACATATCATGGCTTTGGATGCGCCTGCACGAGCTAAAGTATTGACCGCCTCCTTGTCGTTGTGACCTTCGTATCAGGATATCCGGAACTCAATTCATTGTGTTTGCTGAGACAGCTCTCTACAAGTCGTGAATAGATTTGGTAGGAGCTGAGCGTCTCAATTGCCGCCCAGCTGTTGGAGCGAATGGCCACGCTTTTGTTTTTAACCTCCTCCGTTAGCACTTCTCTTACACAATTTTCAGTAGCGGCAACTTCTACCTGAAACACTGTTGCGTTCTTTCCGATGCTGTAAGGTTAGGGTAAATCAAAAGTGAATGGATCTATTCAACTGTACAACGCAACCCTCAAGGGTTTATTGTGATTTACACCTATTCATACTCGACCAAATGACTCAGCTTCTTAACGAAGCCGATTAGTTCATATGGTGAGGGATCTTCCCGGTTAGATGATGAGAGTGCCAAGCTGTTTTGATCCCCAGCGGGGCAGCCACAGAGTATGTAATCTGCTGTTTAATCATTTTCCAAGCAGAGGCAATACACACTTTCGACAGTTCAAGTCTCTGCGTATGATAAAACAGACGACAGTGAATGTGAAAGGCCTCTTAGACATCGTAGTTCATCTCTACTTCAGTCCAACAACTGTTTGGTTTCAAGTTTTGAAGGGTGGATGAACGCCTCAGAGTGAGCCAATCCTGGAAGATTTTGCCATCTTTTTGCTATCCAGGTGTTTATTGTTTGTTTGGCAAAGCTTGAAGCGATGCCAATGACAGGTTTAAGTCCCATGAACCTGCTTGCAGTATCCTCCTTTGCAAGGAAGCCAGCAACCTCATTGCCTTCCAAGCCAGTATGGACAGGAATCCAGGAGTACGAGGCTTAGTGAGATGTTCGTCTTCACTCTGCCTCCATATATGCAGGCTCCTGCTCCTTCTTAGTTTTTATTGCCGTTCATTTGCCAAATTTTCTTGTCTTCAACTGGTGGGCCCTTTTTCAGTCCTCTCTGTTTAGTGTCATAGCTTTGAAACTCTTGTCTTAATTTCTTAATTGTGCTGCGACACGGTTTCGTCCACTGGCACTCCCAGTATTGAATCTGCCTTCGTTAGTTGTACAGTTCCAGGTTTTCTTTCCGTGCGACCTCCTGTGCTGAGGCTGAGTGCTATTCCCATCTCCGCTCTACATCTATATATGTCGGCTGTTACTCCTTCTCGGATTTTTGAGCCGTCCATATACCAAGTTTCCTCCGCTTCAAGTGGTTGACCGTTTTTCCAGTCCTCTTCGCTTGGTGGGACAGTTTTGATGCTTCAATAGAAATTGTACTACGAAACTGTATTGTCCACGGGAATCAGCCTTGTAGGCTGATCGCAGTTGGTCCCTGCATTAGCCTGTGTGTCACCATCCCTGGTTCTCTGTGGACTGGAACGGAGGATACGTACAAATATTTCGTTCGAACTACAACAAAAAATCACATTGAGCATAATTTAAACGGTGATTACACCCCGAATATGAACGTCGCCGTAACAAGAGCCACTCCCACAATTATTATATCACGATACCATTGCGGGACATGAAAATACCGACGATACACATGATGCAGAGGGGCTCCGATCCAGAAAGGGTCCACTTTTGATGTCGCCGTTTCTCATATGAAGGGTGTGCGAGCGTCAGATTGCAATTATTCACGAGTGAAGTGCATCACTCCACATTGTTTTCCGAAGGAAGTGATAACAAGCGCAACGACGATTAACCTGTTAAAATAAACGTCTACGAGTGTAATGCAATTAAGAGAGTCCAATCATTTTTGTTCGTCGAGGGGAAAATTGTTGAAATTAAACGTTAGACGTACTGGGTGCATTGGGTCGGAAAGTTTTATTATATTGTTTCCGAAGGATATTGAAGGAACGAAAAACACGTTGACTGAATTTTTCAATAGGAACAATATGAAGGATTTCCAGCACGTAAAGTTATACACCAGTCATCTTAATCAAAATTAGGTAAGTATCTCGGAATTTAAGATACCCTGCTATACCCTGTATTTTGACATCCTCATAGTTGTCTCCAAACTCATATCTCCGTGGTTAGAGCATCTGGTTAGAGCGTGGTTAGAGCATCTGCATCTGTATTTGTAGAGTAGGGAGGGTGAGTGTAGGCCCATAACACTTAGGCCACATGTACATCCTCCAAAGGAGTTGTCCTCCTAGGTCATCGTCCATCCTGTCCTTTCCAGGAAGGTGGACAGGTCTCTAGGATACATCTCCTTTATATTGGCAGGTGTAGGCCAAGACTCGCCGAACACACACTCTCTTATTGACGATAACTCAGGGCACTCGCATAGAATATGCCAGACAGTTTCATCTTCCTGTTTATACATCCTGCATAGAGGTGTATCCACTAGCACCATAATTTGGAGGAGTTTTCCTCAGTTGACAGTGGCCAGTCAGAAATCCTACTGTTGAGCGTAGATTTTTCCTGGTCATCGCCAGCTTCCCAGGATCGCTCAGGGTGATCCTGACAGGATTGCATACTTTGATTCCGTCCCATATCCTTAGGGATTGAGCATGGGTGTGACGTTTGGTTAGTTCCGCAATTGTCGAAGTCATAGGGCCGTAGGTGTCACTGGGTCCTAAAATTCTTAGTCCAGCCGCTTCCTTGGGTAAAGAGTCAGCAGTGCGCTTCTTGTCCTTTAATCCACCTCGGGATAATGTTATTATCTACTGAGGCTTTGGCTAAATCTTGGTGGCACTCTAGTACTAGCCACATTGTCTGTTCAAGGCTAATATGGCTTGTCTACTATCAGTGCAGATAGTAGACAAGCGGTTGGAGCATCACTTGAGGTCAATCGTTAGTCCGAGTGGAATACACGACTGACATGACATGACATGACATGAACGACAAGTTCATTATGCATTGATAAATACACAATTATTATTAATTTTCGTTGCTCATCAACTACTGCAGTTATTTTTTTTTTTTTCATCAATTGAATATCAATCTATTCTGTAGAGAGATGCAAGATATTCTAGTGTGATTTTCTTTACTCCGAAACACAAGCAATGTACGTTAGACAACTCTATACCGTACAGGTATGTGATAAACAATATTTGAAGACAGAAAAATTGAAAGTACATTTTTAACCACTGGTACAGTACGAGACAGAATAGTAGGTATGTTATTCCAAAAATTAACAACACAGTCGGAAGAAAAGATTCAGTTACAACCCTACCACAAAAAATTCAAGAAATATTGGGAAACAATCTTAACAGAAATAAATGAAAATAAATACGTGAAATTATAGAAGAGTTTAAAAAAAATTGAATGCTCTCATTTATATAAAGATTTTACTTTCAGATGTTTGTTGTGTTTATTTTATTCAGTGACACTTTATTGTCCCAATCTATTGTAGTTTTTATTCATACAAAACTGTTAATCATAAATGTTCTTTCTATTCTATTTTCAGAATCTCCAGATCTTCATTCTGTTTATATCTCACTCATCATTGTCCTAATTCATTGTTGTGTTTTATTTATACAAAAACTTTGAAATATTAATGTATATTTTATTCTATTTGATATCTGGATCATTACATTTTTGACCTTCATTGTTTTCAATTGTCATAACTGTTCGGTATTTTTAATTTGTTTTGTGATTGCTCTTCACCCACACACAGGGTTTTACCCTGTTTATTGATCAAAGTATATTATATATCAATTTCACTAGTTCGGACTTCATTTTCAGCTATGTCATTTTTAATTCTTCTTTTTTAGTTGTTTCAGGGATTTCAAATCATTTTATATAGTAGACAATGGAAGTCCGAACTAGTGAAATTCATCATGAAACATTGTCAATCACCTTCAAACAAACGATATTATATATCACTTATAAGCGACTCTTAAAATTGATAAATGATCAACTGCCGAATTTGGATCAATTTTCAGCAGCATTCGAAAAAGAATACTGTCCCGTTCATTCGAGAATGTAATTCTAATCATGTTGGCAATCTATAATGCTCCAAAATCTGTGGACACTATCCATCGTCTCCGTTATGCACAGTACGTCAAGTCTGCAAAACTGTGTAAACCTGTGAAGTAATCTAGAGCACCTGCTCCAGAGGAACTGCTCCACAAAATATTCTGCAACTGCAAGAATGGTTGTGGTTCGCAATGGGGATGCAGGAAATTGGGATTGTAGTGCTCTTCAGCTTGTGGCCAGTGTAATGGCAGGCTTATCTCAATGCAGGTATGCTCATAGGTAGTTCTTGTGATTTTTATTCAATTTTTCCAATTTTCACAATCCTAAATGTATGGAATATTTTTTAATAGAAACAGTCATTAATAATTTCTTTTTTTTTTTAACAGCGAACGTAACAGCGAATATGTTACGTTACGATTACTAGTAAGGGTTGGAATGCAACAGTATTCCGTCACCAATGGCCGTAACGTAACATTTTTACGGTCACGTAACGGGTCATTTGTTATGATAGGTATGCGCTTTACAGGTACTCGCATCAAAGTGGTACGGATAGAACGCAACAGTACTCGGTTCCATCAGTCACATTGTAACATGTTAGGGGTAATGTCAAGGTGTATTCATTACAATCCAATACGTGCCTTGCGGGTACGCTTATCCAAGTGGTACAAATAGGATGCAAGAGTACTCTGTCTCCATTAGCCTTTACGTAACATTTTTAGGTTAGGTTACAGGTCAATTATTACTAGCAGTAACGTAACATATTCTTGGTTACGTTACAGGCCATACTGGCAAATAGTTCCATCGAATGAAAAGCAATGAAATACCAACAAATAATTCATGTCTTGTTAACGAACGATTTGATAGTTTTTACCAGCCCCAGAATGTTGAGGCAATATATGCAAGTCACGTACAAGAAAAATAAAAGATGTCACTGGCGAATTATTCATTTTGATAAGACATCGGAAGCGAGTTCATTTTGTTCTTTTTTGCAGTTGCAACAACTCAAATCGAAATCATATTTTACTTCTCGGACCGTGAAGACCCCTCTTCCATTTTTACACTCCGCGAGTGCTAAAGAACCGATAAATGTGCGAAATATCGCCGAGAAGCTTTTCAGCGAGAAGTGATTAATGATTTATAATTGCGACTTAATTACTTCTTGAATCTGCAGAGGCTTAACGCCCGTCAGGTCCTATGCGTGTCGTTTTTGCGTCCACTGGAGGTGAAACACAGTGTTGAACTCGTGATTTATTGCCAACACTTTCAAGGATAGGTTTCATTCTTGAAAACTAGGTGAATGTTAACTCAAACTGAATTCCTGACCGATTAGAGGTTCAGTATCTGAGTTGTTATTCGAGTTTGTTAGTCCCAAGCTGGTCGTTTTTATGCTTGACGTTGTACTTTATGGACTGAAAAGTTTCGGGTCCAACACATAGATGGCGCTAGTCTTATTGCTCTCACCGCTTTTTCAGTTAGTACTAACCTTCTAAAGAAAGATTTAAATTTCATGATATTATACTCATAACTTTGCGAGTTATTGTGCTAAGAGTGACACGCTTTGTCATTTTCAAAGCAATGGATCAAAAACAATTTCGTGTTTTAATTTTACACTGCTTTTTGATGAGAAAAAATATGGTTCAAGCAGAGCAATTTTTGAAAAAAGTGTTATAGGGACTCCAGTCCCTCATTAACAAAAATTAAACGTTGACTTGCTGACCTAAATATAATAATATAATGAAATAACTTAAACTATCCTAAGTATGAAGGCACAATAATGGAAAACCCCATGCGCCCCTTTATAGCTGATATGTTCTTGAACAGACTTTAACTGGAACAAAAGATTAGTTAGATTACTTTCCACGGACTTGGATCCGATATGTAGATAATGTATTTGCGATATTTGATACAGAGAAATCAAAGGTAGAGGACTTTATTCCAACTCTTAACAACAAATCTCCAAATATTGAGTTGACAATCAAAAACAACGAGGAGTTACCATGTTTGGATGTCTTTAGTGATTAGAAGTGACCATGGTCTACAGAATGAATATAAGTACACACAGATATATTCATGATAGCTCGCAACATCATCCACAACACAAAAAACAGGTCTAAACTTTATTGTCCATAGGCTTGTTACATTTCCCCTCGAGTAACTAAAGTTATGATATCGTATACGTAATACGTATGTGATTGTTTGCAGTGGGTGTTAGGTTTTTCAAATTGACTCTNAACAATGTAGCACAAAGTACTAATAAATCTATCTATCTATAAAAATCTTAGCAGGGGCAAAGGGTATTCTCCAAATATAGTAGATAAGTTGATTAGGAAATGCAGATTGGATGATATTATTCGTTTGCTTTTTTGTATGAACCAAGATACACTAACAGATCAGATAGTCCTTTCAAAAAATTGATCGTGACAGTAGCCTTCAAAACTTTTTACCAGCTCCATCAAATGATAGGTAATCCTATAAGCAGATGTTGGACTATGAAAAGTCGTGGGGACATGAATAACGCTGTGAGAACTGTGGTGGATATATTGGTCAGACTGAGTGGACCATTAAAACTCGTTTCAAAGAACACGCATCATTTATCCAATAAGCGAGACCAGAAAATTTCAGCATCGCTCAGAACGCTTCGGAAAACGGCCATAGAATGAGTGAAAACTTTCTGAAATTGTTGAGATAGATATATGACACTAGATATTTGGATGCAATCAAAAAAGTTTAGAAATAACAAAGTGTGACATAGGAACTAAGAACAGTGAAGAATGTTCAAACAGCCCATTTTTTACCTTTTCATTAATCACTTGTAATGCTAGTGATTAGGAAAATTGCTTGTCTTGGAAGGAGTCTGAATTCAATGTAGAATTTGTATAGATTCCAGAACCAATACTACAATCCATTATGCCACAGAATCAGTCAGTATTTCTATTCTCCTGGTATACCCAGGCACGAAAATCCCCCATCAAATATGATAAATTGTTTTGTTATCAACGCATCGAAATTCTTTTACGCGGAAGTGGTTGATGGGCATAATCAATAGAAATACGTTAATGGATTACCATGTTAACTCTGTATAGAAGTTGCTATTCATATTCGTCGATGGTGAAAAGCTAGGAAAACACGGTTCGATTACCTATCAAAAACTGACAAGAAAAACGCACTGTGCGTGACGCATTATAACATGGATAGTTTATATCCTTTCGATGGATGATAAGTGAATTCGGCTTTGCTCCAGGTGAATTAGTAACATTTCGGAAATATTGGCAACAAAAACAAATCAAATTCATTTTTGAGTCGACTTGAAATTTGTTGTGTGACAATGGTTTTTATATTTCAATGGGGAATGCTCCTAAATTTGGGTTATTACAGCAAATGAAAGTTTGAACAAAATAAAGTTGAGTTCAATTCATGAGTTTTTCAGATTCACTTAGAAAAGTATTCAAATGGATATTTCAAATGTTGGGTTTCAATTTTTGAAGGGATTTGTTTCTAATTCACATATTGGCAACAGCGCTTAGAATGCTAGATCGGAGTTCAGGTTAGTAGTATACTAGAAGAAGAAGAATCATGTCAATAGTGTCAAATTGAGAAAAAATATAAATTATAGTTCAATACCACCTCCACAAGCCACATAAACAACAGTTGTTTTGTTATTTATTTATATAGAGGAAGTTAGGTTAGGTGCATAAAATGTCGTATGTCACAGAATGTCTCGGAACTCGGAACATAAGTAAACAGAACAGCACGCCTCTGAAATATGTCGTCTTTGTTTGTCTCATACAGGTAACAGATTCATTGTCCTTTATTAGCTATAACCGATATTTGCCAAATGGTGAAATAGAAACGAATCCCTTTAAATGTTGAATGCATTATTTCATTCTTTTTTTCCAAGTATTTAAATGATTCTTTCAAAGAAAAAGGTTGAAATGATAAATTTAAAATGCGTTGTTTTAGAGCTCTTTTATGAATACTACTTGATTTTCGTCAGGAGGAACATTCCCCATTATTTTGAATGAGTTACTTCCACCTAGGCATTGAGATGCTACATGGGCCGAAAAGTCTTGGGCCTAGCACATAGATGGCGCTAGTGTTATTGCATTCACCTCACCACTTTTGTCATTTTCAAAACAATGGATCAAAAACAGTTTCATGTTTCAAATTGACACTGGTTCTTAATGGAAAAAATACAGTTCAACAGAGCAATGGCTTGAAAAGTGTTATGAGGTCTTCGGTGCATCTGAAACAACAATAAAACGATAGTTTGCTGACTTCAAATGTGGTTGTAGAGACACCGATGATGCAGAACGCAGTGGATGTCCAAATGAAGCAGTAACACTAGAAAACTCTACTCATTACCCTCCACTCTTGATTTTTTACGCCTGACTCTCCACTCTTCACTTTTGACTGACTACTTTCCATTCCCCAATCTTCATTTTCTTTCCGACTCTTTACTCTNTCACTCCCCACTTTCCACTCTTCACATTCTCCACTTTCAAATTTTCACTCTCGACTCTTCACTCCCTACTTTTTACACTCTTCCCTTTCCACCCTTTACTCTTCACTATCCATCCTCCATACTCCACAGTCCTCTCTACACTCTTCACTTTCCACTCTCCACTGCCCACTCTCCTTTCCCTTCTCTTCACTTTCGAACTTTCAATTCCCACTGTTCACTTTCCACTCTTGACTGCCACTCTTTGCCCTCCACATTTACCCCTTCACTCTCGACTCTCCACTCTTTCCTTTTCCCTCCACACTCTCAACTTTCCACTCTTGACTTTTCACTATCCATACTGAAATTTTCATTCTCCACTCTTCTTTCTTCACTCTCATCCCTTCTTTCTTCAGTCCTCACTTTGCAACCTCTACTCTCCATTCTTCACCCTCACTCCCCACTCCCAACTCTCCACCCTCTACCCTCTATTCTTCACTTTCCACCCATCATTCTTCACTCACCACCCACTACTCTTCACTCTTTACTCTCTACTCTTCTGTTTTCAATCCCGACTCTACACTGTTCACCCTCTACTGTCCACTCAGGGCCCCCGCTACCATATGTGAAAAGTGTGCAATGCACACAGGCGCCATCCTTTAGGGGCGCCAAAATCCTTTTTTGCACACAGGCGCCAGTAGCCCTTACGGGGGCCCTGTGTCCACTTCACATTCTTCATTCTTCATTTTTTACTCTCGACACTTGACTTTACACTCTCCAGTCTCTACTGTCTACTCTTCACTTTCCACTTTTCATTTCTCATTCTTGACTCTCTACCCTCCAATCTTTCTTCTCCACTCCTCACTTTCCAACTTTCACCGAACCGGAATGTTTGCGTCGATATGTGTTAAAAAGCCTGTAAAAGGAGATTTGGACCAATGTAGAAACTTTTCTTTGTGTGTGGCTTCTCCTGAATTTTAGATAGAGAGATGTTCCACTGATCTAGTTCGTCTTTCATCCGAGGTTTTTCCAAACCTGTGTTCATTCATAAACATCCATTGTAAACATTGTTGGGGGTACTTGTATAGGAAATACAGGAAATACTTATTTTGCTAGATGTGTACCCATTCAGCATGAGAGTTAACAACATATTCTTCCATTTTGTAGCTGTTAAAGTCGTTTTCTTCCTGAATCCACCATTTCTCATACGTAGTCATCGATCGTTTTTTTTCGAATACCTCTACCATCAATACTGTTACTGATGACAGCAAACCTGTCCCTCGTTTCTGAAACCAAACTGAGTCTGGAGACTGTATTGAGAAGGGATACAAACGTATACAAAATGAATATTTTGTACCTGTGCGGGCACTCGAAGTGCCCGCACAGGTACGGTTAATACCACGCTGGACATTGAATTATATCCGACAGACAAGATACCCCACAGAGGTTAGTTTGCAGATGTTTCTCGTCCATCCAGCAGCAGAACCATGCTGAAATCTATCGAGTAGATCATCTACAGTCTAACCTCAGTGATGTATCTTGCATAAATATTGGATATAATTCAATATCCAGCGTGGTATTAGCCAGGAAAGTAGTTGCTTTCCGTCAGGTATTCACCAGAACCTACTGTGTAGGTACTATGGAAGAAATTAATGTTTCGATATTTCATTTCAAAATATTCATTTTTTTTACCCAGTGAAAATCTAACAAGTCTGTTATCTAAATAATCAGGTTGTTTTGTTAAAAGTAGTTTATCTATTTTGGTAAGGATATGTAGACTGTGAAGTTTTCCAAGCCTCAATCATCCGGAGTCTTCCAACCTACTACTGATGTGATCAAATTTATTCTTAAGTTTGAGTTGTGTAGTAAGAATAGTATCTCTATTGGAAAAATGTTGTCTAGAAAATCTCAAATCGGAGTCAGCCCAGTTTTAACGTCCAGGAGTGAAGGGCAAGGCGACATCATTTATGTGGATCTTCTGACTTCTAACCTCAAAATAACATACGTGGTGATTTGTTCGCATTCAATTTTGAATTTCTTGTGCATCTGATGTTGCACAGCGAATCGATATCTTCATTCATGAGTTCTTGTGCTTCCAGGTTACCTTCCGAAAAATAAAGGTAAATTTGAGTATCATTAGCGTAGTGAGGAATAGTGCAAAATTTTATACTTTCATAGAAATCTGAGATATAGATATTGAATAGAAGAAGTCCAAGAATGGAACCTTGTGGTATTCAGAACTGCTGATTTGAATTGCTCAAGGCTGATACACTGAGTTCGGTTGTTCCAAAAAGCTTTCAATAGAGTCTGCGGCACATTTATCGAAACCAAAGTGATTTGGTTTATTGCATAAAAGGCTGCGGTCTGAAGTATCAAAAGCTTCACTTGAGGCTAATAAAAACTTGACATGTAATATCATTTTATAGGTTACTGTTATAGGTTACAAATATATGGAATTGTGTTAATAAGCGTTCCCTACAACCATTAGATTTCACCCGAAAAAAAAAATTCACTCTGATTGGTGAATCTAATATAACAAATAACCTATATAGCATATTGAAAGTTGGGATTTCTTTTCTACAGGTTGATTTTTGTTCCTACCATCAAATGATTTGTGGATGCTTTTCTGTAATGAAATATTCGTTAAATATATCGTTATTTTCTATCATATCTGTTCGTTGTCTCCTTTTCCCAGAGAAACTATTTGAAATAATACTGAAATCATGCGAATCGTGAAAAAACTCTAATATCCTCTGTCGTTATTCATTATCATTATATTCAATTGATGCTACTCTCTATTTGAATGGAAATGTGGCCGAAAACTACAGTACAATTGCCCATTACCAATGAAAATCCATAACGTATGGAACTAACTAACTAGGTCAGTCGATAGCCAGGCGGTTCGACAGGGGTGCTTTGTTCACTCACTCGAATTGACTGTCATGTTGGTCGGTGGTTCAAGCCCCAGTCTGAACGATCGATTTTCACTTGCTATCGTCCCACCCGTGTTAGGAATCACACGTTAAAAGGAAGACCTCATTAATCCTTAGCTTCTAAGGGTTGTCGTTCGTAGGGTTGCGATAGATGGTTAACGGAGAAACAGATTTTAAACAGATTTTTAAACAGAATTAGTGAAAACTATATCAATGAAGTGTTTTTTCAGTTCGATCATTTTGAAAAAAATATTGAATAAGGAAGAATACACATTAGAAATAAATTAAATTCACCTCATTCCATAAAAAAGTGAGAACGAATTGTTGTGTCACAAATATATGATTTTGAAACAGAACAACGTGACATTCCTTCAATAAAATCAATCANCACCGCAGCGACCTCTTGAGGTTGAGTGGAACAGCAATTGATAACGATTTATCGTTATAAAAATTTAACTTTGCCTTTTGTTCCCAACTTATGCATATTTTTGTCCATCCTGTTCATTAAATATTGAACCTTATTAGTTGTAAACAATGAAGACATTTATTATTATTATCTCAAATTTAATCGGATCTTTGATCTGAGTTAATGAGTTCTTTCTACCTGCCAACATATCAACTGACTTCTTGAAATTTGGAATCTAAATAGAATGAATAAATCGATGTAATGTTTTCCGTGACACGATATTTCAAATGTTCGATCTTTCACACTGACGCCTAACGGCAAGAGAAAGATAGGCACACTAGGGATTCAAGAGAAAAACATTCTTTAATTCTTCTTGATGAAAAAGTGGCAGGTACGTTGAATTTATTATGGAATCAATCATACAAATTGCTGATCCCAACGGTACACCACTGACTCTAAACTGAAACGACATCTTCGGCAACGGCAACATTGGACATCCCTCTGTATAATAAGAAGTTTCCATCGCAATGAATATGGCACTCAATTGAATGGAATAAGTTTTTACGGAATTTGATAAAAACGCCGATTTCGACAATAAAATTGTTATTCTCATACACCTATCAAGCGAGAAGGAATCCATTTCAATTGCTACATGACGGACACTTAAAAAGTGAATCGTTATTTGGATATGAGCCATTCGAGGAACGGCAAATGATTCTTATATGAGTTCTTGAGTGTCTGTAGCATATCTCTATACAGTAGTGATAAAAAAGCAATAAGGCTCTCTACTCAAACTGCAGTTTGAGTAGGGCCATGTGCAAGGTCGAATATACCTAATGGCTCAATACGATAAAATGGCAATTATCACATACTGCCTGTTATATTATAAAATTATAACTGAAAAAGGTCCCAAATACCTTAAACAAGATTTTTGGGTCAAATAAATGTTGTTTGGCTGGAAAAATCGTAGCTGAAACCTGAACCGAGTTATCAGCTTCTCTGGAAGCTGCTCTGAAAATCTATGCCCTCTCATAGTTGCAGACAAGGGGATCCGAACACTATGAGTGTATTCACTTATACATGATATAGATATCAAATGAAAGGGCTCAAAAGAGCCCTTTTAAAAAAATTGTACTTGAAAAAATTTTTTAAGCATTAATTCGTTTTGATAGTGCTTTTTGTGTACATGCAGAAAATACTACGGAACGCATTCAATATCAGAGTTGTAGAAAAAAAGCAGTGGAGAAATATTCTTGGATTTTATTAGGTCGGACTTCAATTGGCTGAAATGGTTCTAATATAATTCGAAATCTATGAAAGAACAAATAAAATTAGAGTGAATGTCTAAAATATCAATATTGAGCAATGAACCGTGAAATGAAAATGCAATAAAACGAATAAAATTACCAAGATATAGAATTAGAATGACCACAAAGTACAAAAAATAATAAAAATAATAGTGAAATAAAAAATAAATTGAAAAAGTTTCAAACCAAGATACTTCACGTCGTTTAGATTGTTGGCATCCACAATCAGCTCCGGGTGGTGATTGGACTATTCCTTTGAGAGATGACTATTCATAGGCCATTCGAACGTTTCCACTTATCCCCTCCTTCCCCGATTCACCGATTCAGCAGGATTTGTCCGTTTTTCCTATTTTGATTACAGGTTTCTATGTGTTGCGTATCTCTACGCTAGTTTGGCTGAATACGTCATTGTTCAACACATATGCAGCTTCTTTGAAATTCCTCTTGAACCAGTGTTCCTTCTTGCGGATGATCAAAGCTTGAGACCACTTGATGGTATGCTGATGAGTCCAAACATGCTCTGCTATTCCTAATTTGCTGGTTTCTCCTCATTGTGTTTGTTTTGTGTTCCACAATGCATACTTTCAATGGCCTCCCAGTTTCATTGTGATATGATTTGCTACTCACAGGGTATCCGGTAAATGAAATTTCTGAATTCGCGGCCCACGTTTGGTGGCCTGGTTTTCGTGAGGTTGTTACTGAGACCCAATTGTTCTTATTCTTTTCGACAATCATCTGACGTAGGTTACTAGTTGTGAAGGCTTCTCTTCCTCGTGAGGCTCTTGCTATTTTCTAGCCNGTAACCCCCCTTCTTTTTCGAGTAAACTTATTGAAAAAAATCAGCGCCTGATACATGCTTGTTCTCTCTATTTCATATTATTTGTCCTGGACTGAAATAACTGTATGGTTTGCATGACAACATATCTAATATGATTCAAATTATTATTATTAGAGCGATGAGCAGCCACAGTCCGTCGCGTATTTCTCATATGTACCGCTCTTGGTGGAACCAAATATGCCAAGTCACTTGAACACTTCCCGTGAGAATATCTATAAAAAATAGACAAACCTTCAACTCTTCTTCGATGTTCCAGGCTATCAAGGTTACACGTGATGTTGGCGTCTCCAGTCAGGCGGATGGCTCTTTTCTGGATGGAATCCAGCAACATCAAGGTGAGTTTGGGGGCAGAGCTTCATACATGAGAACAGTACTCCAAAGAAGGTCTGATCTGAGATTGATAAATCATCAGAAGTTGCTGAGGTGTGTATAGATTTCTGGTTCGGAACAATATTCCAAGCTTTTGAGAAGCAACCTTTGCAATTCCAGCGACATGATTGTACCAAGGCATATTGGTGTCTATTTCAACCCCCAACAAACTCATCGAAGCAGAAAGGGGAATTGTCTGACCTGACATTTATTATATACTGTTCGGAGACATTTATTTTCTTGGAGAAAACTGATGTCTGGGTTTTTATGGCATAGAATGGAACCTGATAACTTTCACCCCGATTCGAAATTACTTCTAGATCCTCATTAAGATATGCAACCTGCTGCTGCCGGTTAAGATGTGCCTTCGTAACCGATGTCCTGGAATCCAAATGGAATGACGAGACACGTCATTGATATACAATAAAAAGATGGATGGAGACAATATGAATCCCTGGGGAACACCAGAGTTGATGATAAAGGTATACGAGAGATATCCATTGACGACCACTTGCAGGGAACGTTCTTTTAGGAGAGCCATACACATAAGGATTTGACAAGCCATATCATCGAAGTTTGGCCAGCAAACCGGCATGCCATACACGGTCAAAGGCTCTAGAAATATCAAGCGCAACAGCTCTTGATTCTCCATGTTTCTCGATAGCGTTATTCCAAATATGGGTTTCCAAAGCCTTATTGATGATCGCTCAAGATGTTGAAGCCTTCCGAATATTTGAGGATATGGTGGTTCACTTACATTATTGCTTGTGCCACGTTTGTAACTATTGAGTTGAAAAAGAAAAGCATTCGCTTTTGGATATTTCCACCATATCACTGCCAGATTTATTGCTGTTCTTCTTTACTTCTCCTAATAACCGACTTCGAAGATTTTTTATTTTCCGTTATAGGTACCACTTGATTTTTTATATTGAATCAATTGGTAGTTTCCATCAGGGCATCGTGTCCCATATTTTGGTTTTCAATAATGATAATAATAATAACTCATGACTGGACGGAGAGCAGCCGATTCCGGATTGGTTTGTCGGGGGGCGGACCGTTCTCATCCCCAAAAGCGGAGATTTGTCGATTCATAAGAATTACAGACCGATAGCATGCTTGAATTTGTGTTATAAGTTGTTTACAAGCATCTTATACACAAGAATACTCACCGCAGTTGACCGAGTATTCGAACGGATCGAACGGTCGAAGAGAGGAGTCGCTGGATGTAAAGAGAACCTGCTCATCGATAGATGTGTAACGCAGGACTCGATACAATATAAGCGTAACCTCTCTATGGCCTGGATCGATTACTGTAAGGCATTTGATAAAATTTCGCAATTTCGCATCTTGCATTTGCTCAAATGCGGTACCCGAAAAAATAGTGAGATGCATTGAACAACTGATACCACTTTGGCGAACTCGCTTTACCATAACATCTGGTTAAGCAAGAGTCCAAACAGGGTGGGTCACTTTCAAAAGGGGTGTATTTCAGGGTGATTCCCCCAGTCCCTTTCTCTTCTGCATCTCACTATTGCCATTATCCGTTGCGCTCAGAAACACTCGAGGGTATAACTGTGACACCCCCGGAAACCGGAGGCACAACGTCACCCATTTGTTTTATATGGATGATCTTGAACTTTATGCCTCTGGAAAGAAGGATCTCAATCAGTCCTTGAGGGTGGTGGAAGAGTACACGCATGCTATCGGTATGAAATTCGGGATAGACAAATGTGCAATGATCCATCTCAAAAGAGGACGATGCGGGGACTACGGAGAGGATGTGCAGCTCGTAGATGGAAGCATCCTACACCATCTGGATGCCGGAGAGACGTATACTTACCTCGGGGTGGAACAACGCTACTCACAAGAGGTAACTGCAGTGAAAAACTCTCTCCGCGGCAAGTATCAGAACAAACTTCGACAGATCTGGTCATCGGAATTATCGGGGAAGAACAAAGTTGCTGCAACAAATATGCTTGCCGTTCCAATCTTACTCTACTCGTTTGGAGTAGTGAAGTGGACTCGACGTAAAGACCCGAAAAATGATCCATCTCTTCAGGAGTTTGCATCCCAAATCGTCCGTTCCACGGTTGTACTTTCCCCGACAAAAGGGAGGCCGTGGACTTTTGAGTTTGGAGTGTCTGCATGACAGAATGGTACTGGATACAGCCTGTAAAGTCGTCAAGAGTTCGGATCCCCTTCTCTGCATGGTCCGTGACCATGAGAGTGCAGGAATTGGAGCATTTCTCCTTAGGACAGCTATCCTAGCAGCTGATGAACTCGGTATAGTTTTCGACTCTGAACGAGGTGACTACAACTCAGTCACCGAGTTGGAACCCGTTCAGCAAAAAGCTCAGATAAAATCCGCAGAGATCACCCTACTTCTGCGGAGACACAAGGATAAGCCAATGCATGGGGTCTTCTTCAATAACATTGGAGACCTTGGCTTATCAAAATGAAAGTTTGAACAAAATAAAGTTGAGTTCAATTCATGAGTTTTTCAAATTCACTTAGAAAAGTATTCAAATGGATATTTCAAATGTTGGGTTTCAATTTTTGAAGGGATTTGTTTCTAATTCACATATTGGCAACAGCGCTTGAAATGCTAGATCGGAGTTCGGGTTAGTAATATACTAGAAGAAGAAGAATCATGTCAATAGGAAAAATATAAATTATAGTTCAATACCACCTCCACAAGCCACATAAACAACAGTTGTTTTGTTATTTACTTATATAGAGAAAGCTAGGTTAGGTGCATAAAATGTCATATGTCACAGAATTTCTCGGAACTTGGAACATGAGTAAACAGAACAGCACTCCTGTGGAATATGTCGTCTTTGTTTGTCTCATACAGGTAACAGATTCATTGTCCTTTATTGGCTATAACCGATGTTGCCAAATGGTGAAATCGAAACGAATCCCTTCAAATGTTGAATGCATTATTTCATTCCTCGTTTTCAAGTATCTTAATGATTCTTTCAAAGAAAAAGGTTGAAATGATAAGTTGGAAATGCGTTGTTTTAGAGCTCTTTTATGAAAACTACCTGATTTTCGTCAGGAGAAACATTCCCCATTATCTTGAATGAGTTACTTCCACCTAGGCATTGAGATGCTACATGGGCCGAAAAGTCTCGGGCCTAACACATAGATGGCGCATGTATTATTGCATTCACCTCACCACTTTTGTCATTTTCAAAACAATGAATCAAAAACAGTTTCATGTTTCAAATTGACACTTTTTCTTGATGGAAAAAATACAGTTCAAGCAGAGCAATGGCTTGAAAAGTGTTATGAGGTCTTCGGTCCATCTGAAACAACAATAAAAAGATAGTTTGCTGACTTCAAATGTGGTCGTAGAGACGCCGATGATGCAGAACGCAGTGGATGTCCAAATGAAGCAGTAACATTAGAAAACTCTACTCATTACTCTCCACTCTTAATTTTTCACGCCTGACTATCCACTCTTCACTTCCGACTGACCACTTTCCATTCCCCAATCTTCATTTTCTTTCCGACTATTTACTCTCTACTCCTCATTGCCCATTCCCCACTTTCCACTCTTCACATTCTCCACTTTCAAACTTTCACTCTCGACTCTTCACTCCCAACATTTTACACTCTTCACTTTCCACCCTTTACTCTTCACTATCCATCCTTCATACTCCACAGTCCTCTCTACACTCTTCACTTTCCACTCTCCACTGCCCACTCTTCTTTCCCTTCTCTTTACTTTCAAAGTTTCAATCCCCACTGTTCACTTTCCACTCTTGACTTTTCACTATCCACACTAAAATTTCCATTGTCCGCTCTCCTTTCTTCACTCTCCTTCCTTCTTTTTTCACTCCTCACTTAGCAACCTCCACTCTCCATTCTTCATCTCCACTCCCCACTACCAAATCTCCACCCTCCACCTTCTTTTCTTCACTTTCCAATCTACATTCTTCACTCTCCACTCACCACCCTACACTCTTCACTCTCCACTCTTTTGTATTCAATCCCGACTCTCCACTCTTCACCCTCTACTGATCACTTCACACTCTTCATTCTCTATTTTCCCTCTACCTTCTATTCTTCACTTTCCAATCTAGATTCTTCACTCTCCACTCACCACTCTCTACTCTTCACTCTCCACTCTTTTGATTCAATCCCGACTCTCCACTCTTCACCCTCTACTGTCCACTTCACACTCTTCATTCTCTATTTTTCAATCTCGACACTTGACTCTACACTCTCCAGTCTTTACTGTCCATTCTTCACTTTCCACTTTTTATTTCTCACACTTGACTCTCCACCCTCCAATCTTTCTTCTCCACTCCTCACTTTCCAACTTTCACCGAACCGGAATATTTGCGTCGATATGTGTTAAAAAGCCTGTTAGAGGAGATTTGTACCAAAATACAAAACTCTTCTCTCTGTGTGGCTTTTCCTGAATTTTAGATGGAGAGATGTTCCACTGATCTAGTTTGTCTTTCATCCAAGGTTTTTCCAAACCTGTGTTCATTCATAAACATCCATCGTAAACATTGTTGGGGGTACTTATATAGGAAATACAGGAAATACTCATTTTGCTAGATGTTTACCGATTCAGCATGAGAGTTAATTACATATTCTTCCATTTTGTAGCTGTTAAAGTCGTTTTCTTCCTGAATCCACCATTTCCCATACGTAATCATCGATCGTTTTTTTTTCGAATACCTCTACCATCAATACTGTTACTGATGACAGCAAACCTGAATATTTCGCAAGAACTCGAAGTGCCCGCACTGGCACGGTTACTACCACGCTAGACATTGAATTATATCCGACAGACAAGATACCCCACAGAGGTTAGTTTGCAGATGTTTCTCGTCCATCCGGCAGCAGAACCATGCTGAAATCTATCGAGTAGATCATCTACAGTCTAACCTCAGTGATGTATCTTGCATAAATATCGGATATAATCCAATATCCAGCGTGGTATTAGCCAGGAAAGTAGTTGTTTTCCGTCAGGTATTCACCAGAACCTACTGTGTAGGTACTTTGGAAGAAATTAATGTTTCGATATTTCATTTCAAAATATTCATTTTTTTTACCCCGCCTTTCATTAAGATGCTCGAAAATCAGCTGCCAATGCCCATATTCGCCAATGATAATGAATTTCATATCTCAATAAATATATGGAAGAAATTTTTTCTCAGAGTGGCAGTTAATAAGCGGAGTTTAATGGTATATAAACACCAGTATCAGTTTTCTTTGAGAAAGTAAATATGTAACTGGACATAATAAAATCAACTATGTTAGCTTGTTGTTGTTCGATTTGTCGGAAGTTCAACTAAATAAAACGATATTGGAATAAGTTCTCGGAAACTTTGAAACATCATATCGTAACATCAATCGAATATACTTTATAATAAAAATACTTCTACTTTATTCATCTAAAAAAGAAAGACATGTGGAAAAAAGTGAAGAATGTAAAATGGATGAACAGGCGGATTATCAGCGTAAGCTGTTTTTCAAATCAACCTTACAAAAATATACACTAAAAAATATATTAAAAACATGTATAGAAAAGTAGATAACTTAGTAAAAACAGACATACAGAGCACCAATTACTAGGATTTAAAAAGTAGTTTCAAGCGTTTTTTAAATGTAGTTCTCGTGCAGAGTCTGAAAACATCGGTCAATTTATTATACAGTTCAGAGGAAATTTAAGAAAAAGTACGAGTAAGGAGTAACAAGTTGTGTTTGGACCAAGACGAATCCATTTCGAGTATAATAGTTGTTATTCTGTGAAAATCTAACAAGTCTGTTATCTAAATAATCAGGTTGTTTTGTTAAAAGTAGTTTATATATTTTGGTAAGGATATGTAGACTGTGAAGTTTTTCAAGCCTCAACCATCTGGAGTCTTCCAACCTACTACTGATGTGATCAAATTTATGCTTAAGTTTGAGTTGTGTAGTAAGAATAGTATCTCTATTGGAAAAATTTTGTCTAGAAAATCTCAAATCGGAGTCAAAGCCAAGTTTTAACGTCCAGAAGTGAAGGGCAAGGCGACATCATTTATGTGGATCTTGATGAGGTTAGAAGTCAGTCTCCTACTAGGTTCAGGGCAAAATAACATACGTGGTGATTTGTTCGCATTCAATTTTGAATTTCTTGTGCATCAGATGTTGCACAGCGAATTGATATCTTCATTCATGAGTTCTTGTGCTTCCAGGTTACCTTCCGAAAAATATAGGTAAATTTGAGTTTCATTAGCGTAGTGAGGAATAGTGCAAAAGTTTATACTTTTATAGAAATCTGAGATATAGATGTTAAATAGAAGAGGTCCAAGAATGGAACTTTGTGGTGTTCAGAACTGCTGATTTGGATTACTGAAGGCTGATACACTGAGTTCGGTGTTTCAAAAAGCTATCGATAGAGTCTACGGCACATTTATCGAAACCAAAGTGATTTAGTTTATTGCATAAAAGGTTGCGGTCTGAAGTATCAAAAGATTCACTAGAGTCTTATAAAAACTAGACATGTAATATTTATTTGATACTATTATAGGTTACAAATATATGGAATTGTGTTAATGATCGTTCTCTGTAACCACTAGATTTCACCCGGGAAAAAATATTCACTCTAATTGGTGAATCTAATATAACAAATAACCTATATAGCATATTGAAAGTTGGGATTTCTTTTCTACAGGTTGATTTTTGTTCCTACCATCAAATGATTTGTGGATGCTTTTCTGTAATGAAATATTCGTTAGATATATCGTTATTTTCTATCATATCTGTTCGTTGTCTCCTTTTCCCAGAGAAACTATTTGAAATAATACTGAAATCATGCGAATCGTGAAAAAACTCTAATATCCTCTGTCGTTATTCATTATCATTATATTCAATTGATGCTACTCTCTATTTGAATGGAAATGTGGCCGAAAACTACAGTACAATTGCCCATTACCAATGAAAATCCATAACGTATGGAACTAACTAACTAGGTCAGTCGATAGCCAGGCGGTTCGACAGGGGTGCTTTGTTCACTCACTCGAATTGACTGTCATGTTGGTCGGTGGTTCAAGCCCCAGTCTGAACGATCGATTTTCACTTGCTATCGTCCCACCCGTGTTAGGAATCACACGTTAAAAGGAAGACCTCATTAATCCTTAGCTTCTAAGGGTTGTCGTTCGTAGGGTTGCGATAGATGGTTAACGGAGAAACAGATTTTAAACAGATTTTTAAACAGAATTAGTGAAAACTATATCAATGAAGTGTTTTTTCAGTTCGATCATTTTGAAATAAATATTGAATAAGGAAGATGGTAGAGTACACATTAGAAATGAATTAAATTCACCTCATTCCATAAAAAAGTGAGAACGAATTGTTGTGTCACAAATATATGATTTTGAAACAGAACAACGTGACATTCCTTCAATAAAATCAATCAAAATTGTTCTGAAATACATAAATTTCACAAATCAGTTGGTTTTATTGACACAGTCACAAAGTTCTCCCTTTTATCCCAGTTGCTTTGGAGTATTACTGGAATTTGTCTATTATAATCTAGCGAACGCATAATTTTATTCAAATTTATATGGAAGTCATTTATATAAATTAGATCCACGTCGGTCTCCAGCAATATATTTTCGACAGGATTAATTTCTTCACAACGATTATACTGAGAATGAATAGGTCGCTTTATGATGTATAATGAAATGTTGATTATTATCCAGGAAAGTGAATTTGATTAATTCCTTCTTTACTTCTAAATGAATGAGTCACTTTCAACTAACGATTTCGATATGAACTGACACAATGAATCTCTCCTATTGACTTATAAACGACTTAGTTTTTTTCATGACAGAATGATTAAGGATTTACAAATATTTGAACAATATGGCTTCGTTCTCTTCATTGCCTGAAACTTTATTAGAGTAATAATTATCACATTCAATCAGTGTACTTGTGCCAAAGTAACACAAGTCAAGTAATTCCGTCAGCAAATAAATTGGGTACTCGGGATTCGATGGAGTCGAATAAGACTCCATCGAATCCTGAGTACCCAATTTATCAGGACCAGATTTTTTCTGGTCCTGATTAGCGAAGGTTCTACCGTTGAGAAAGTTATCGGAAGTGCTTGAAAAGTCGGTTGGCGAGAGGTCTGGAGAGTATGGTGGATGAGTCAAAACTTCGACGCTCAGCTGATTAAATTTTCGGTCGGTGATTTGTAAAACGTGCGGTTGGACGTTGTTGTGGAGCAGGATCGGACATCTACTGTTAACCAGTGCCGACTGCTGCTGACGCAATATTTGGTCTATTTTACCACAGTAGAACACTGCTCTGATAGTTTTGCCCGGTTGCAGAAAGTTATAGTGATTCACATCAGCGGCTGCCCACCAAAGGTAATAATTTTTTTGTGGGTTTTCGCCTTTAAGAAGTGCCTGGGAGGTTCATTGGTGTCCAACCACTGTTCTGAACATCTGTTGTCGTAGAGGATCCACTTTTCATCACAGGTGACGATCAGATCCATAAAAGGATCAGTTTGGTTACACAAAAGCAAAAATAACACACCGCGAAACGTGACAATTTCTAATGTGTTTCAGGAAGGTGTATAGTTCAGTATTCCCACCTTCATAATATGGAACCATGGAAATACTGAACTAGATGCCTTACATCGACAACATAAGACCTTTCTTCACTTTAATAATGGAGAAGAAAATCCACAATGAATTGCCATTTTCAGACATATTGGTGAAGAGAAACGACAGACACTAAGTGGAAAACATCTTTATACTGAAAACCCACTCACACGGGACAGTATCTGAACCACGAATTCGACCACCATCAATCGACTAAAAGAGGAAAAATGAAGACTCTATTAGATCGTGCTATCGGGCTCTGTAATACGAAGGAAGGTTTCGAGAAGGAACTAGACTTCATCAAAAATGATTTTCAATGGAATGGCTACTCCAAAGCAATGGTGAAACAGACTTTGGCTAAAAGACAGCAGGGGCCTCGCAAGGAAGAGAAGTCGTCACAACCAGTGCTTGCACTTCCCTACATCAGATGATTATGGAAAAGGATAAGGAGAATGGGATCCAAGTATAACATCAAAACCTGCTTCAGATCCGGAAACACTATCCGTAGCAGCCTCACGAAAACCAGGCCACCAAACGCGGACTGCGATTCCAAGAATTGCGAGGGAAAACAAGCAAATCAGGAATAGCAGAGCATGATTGGACCCATCAACATAATATCGAGTGGTCACAAACTGAGATCATACATAGGGAGGAACATTGGTTCAGGAAGGAATTCAAAGAAGCCGCATACATGTTGTCCAACAATGTATTCAGCCAAGCTAGCGTAGAGATTCCCGATCTATCTAATATTTTCACATCATTTTGTGACATGTCTAAAGTTAAAACCAATCCCTATGTTTGAGATGATTATATCAGTAATCCTTCAGATCTTGAATAAACTCTGAGGAATGTAAAATTGCACAAGGATATGGGTGATTACCATTCAATCGATTTTGACCATTCACTTCAAAATAATCTGACAAGTCTGTTTGGATGCATTTAGTAAATTATAGTAAGACAATGGGGCGTTTGTTAATCAAACCATACCATATGAGAGGAAATTCAGTTCGATATCATGATACTATGATGTTCGAAAAAACTAAGAGGTTTTATTCAAGACCGTAATGGTATAGGGTTGCGATAAACTTCAGAAGTATAGAAGAGGCAATTAACATAAATAAACTGTTGCTACCTGCACTAAAATCTCACACATACCAGGCCATTCAATACATTTGATAGAAATAAAGCCACGATCAATGAAATAATACGGAAGACACAAACCCCAAATAATGTGGTAAATGTTATAAAAACAATTTGCAACCTTTATATACTCCATCACCTTTGATGATGTCAATAACAGTCGTAGATGAAATGTCAGGCATGAAAAAGGCAAACCTAGGCCCACAATCCCGAAGAACAGTAACAGAAAATAATACGTT
This sequence comes from Leptinotarsa decemlineata, assembly GCF_000500325.1. Lineage (NCBI taxonomy): Eukaryota > Metazoa > Arthropoda > Insecta > Coleoptera > Chrysomelidae > Leptinotarsa > Leptinotarsa decemlineata. Next base: position 31,386 of record NW_019293340.1, read on the forward strand.
TCTATTCGTGACGAGGAGAGCTCGAAAAGGAAATTTTCTTGTAGGGTTCCTCTTGGCTCTATGTTGAAACCGATACTTTTTCAGTTTATATGAATGTTTTGAACTGGGAATGTACTTGGGAGCAAAGTAAAGTCTGACTCAGTTTTTAAAAAGTAGTGTATAGCTTGTGTATAGCAGCAGAATTATGTATCCCTACGTTATTATTTGGTTTTCCACATATACTTTCTGGGATCCTAACTTTTTCCTGTTATAAATGAAGATCTCAAAGCTTTTGCAGCTAGTAAAGCTTATGTCATTGTTTCCGGCTCTAAAATCAATAGCAGTACTGTACTTAATGATTTTGATATCAGTATAAATGGAACTTCTCTCACAACTGTTCAGAAAGTAAAAATGTCTGGGACTTCTCCTAGATGCCCATCTCAGATTTGACAAACACGTGAATATACTCTTACAACATGCATATTTCATGTTAATTTTATAATAATGCTCTTATAACACCGCAGCGACCTCTTGAGGTTAAGTGGAAGAGCAATTAATAACGATTTATTGTTATAAAAATTGAACTTTGCCTTTTGTTTCCAAATTATTCATATTTTTGTCCATACCGTTCATCAACTGTTGAACCTCATTAGTTGTAAACAATAGAGACATTTATTATTATTATCTCAAATTTAATCAGATCTTTGATCTGAGTTAGTGAGTTATTTCTACCTGCCAACATATCAACTGACTTCTTGAAATTTGGAATCTAAATAGAAATTATAGATCGATGTTATGTTTTCCGTGACACGATGTTTCAAATGTTCGATCTTTCACACTGACGCCTAACGGTAAGAGAAAGATAGGCACACTAGGGATTCAAGAGAAAAACGTTCTCTAATTCATTATGAAATCAATCATACAAATTGCTGACCCCGACGGTACACCACTGACTCTAAACTGAAACGACATCATCATAACTGCAAGGCAACATTGGACATCCCTCTGTACGATAAGAAGTTTCCATCGCAATAAATATGGCACTCAATTGAATGGAATAAGTTTTTAAGGATTTTGATAAAAACGCCGATTTCGACAATAAAATTGTTATTCTCATACACCTATCAAGCGACAAGGAATCCATTTCAATTGCGACATGACGGACACTTAAAAAGTGAATCGTTATTTGGATATGAGCCATTCGAGGAACGGCAAATGATTCTTATATGAGTTCTTGAGTGTCTGTAGCGCACAAAGAGAATCTGATTATCTAGTTTATTGCGTGTATATTCTGGAAATCACCACTAAAAGCTATCTTTGAGATATTTGATTGGGAGTTCTTGAATACAAGATTGGTTGGTTGAACAATTTTTCTGAGGTTTACAATCTGGATCCAAGTTTATTGACAGAATCGACGAAGTAAATATATTTTCAAGGTTTTCATTTTCAGATTTTTGTACTTGTTTTAGATTTTAGTATTACATTTTTGGATTTACTAGGAGTTGTAGAGTTTTCGTAATGAAATGCTCAACAATTGCAGTCCCCATAATTTTTCAAAAAAATTTAGACCGGTCAGAATTGAAATAAAAAAAGTTGCTTCTATTACAAAATATTATTTGCAAGATTTTATCACCGTTTTCATCAAGGTATTTTTGCTAACGGTGGCACACAACCACAACCTGTACAATTGCAATTCGATGTAAACAGGTTTTGATGATGATGAGAGAGAATACACTGGAATTCACAAACGACAAATCTTTCAAGCTGCCTGATGTTTCGACAATTATAACTATTTGTTTCAAATTTCGAAGCCTTTATTAGCTCTATATTGATCATTTTCGTAACCCCCCTTCTTTTTCGAGTAAACTTATTGAAAAAAATCAGCGCCTGATACATGCTTGTTCTCTCTATTTCATATTATTTGTCCTGGACTGAAAAAACTGTATGGTTTGCATGACAACATATCTAATATGATTCAAATAATTATCATTAGAGCGATGAGCAGCCACAGTCCGTCGCGTATTTCTCATACCTATGTACCGCTCTTGGTGGAACCAAATATGCCAAGTCACTTGAACACTTCCCATGAGAATATCTATAAAAAATAGACAAACCTCCAACTCTTCTTCGATGTTCCAGACTATCAAGGTTACACGTGATGTTGGCGTCTCCAGTCAGGCGGATGGCTCTTTTCTGGATGGAATCCAGCAACATCAAGGTGAGTTTGGGGGCAGAGCTTCATACATAAGAACAGTACTCCAAAGAAGGTCTGATCTGAGATTGATAAATCATCAGAAGTTGCTGAGGTGTGTATAGTTTTCTGGTTCGGAACAATATTCCAAGCTTTTGAGAAGCAACCTTTGCAATTCCAGCGACATGATTGTACCAAGGCATATTGGTGTCTATTTTAACCCCCAACAAACTCATCGGAGCAGAAAAGGGAATTGTCTGACCTGACATTATTATATCCTGTTCAGAGACATTTATTTTCTTGGAGAAAACTGATGTCTGGGTTTTTATGCCATAGAATGGAACCTGATCACTTTCACCCCGATTCGAAATTACTTCTAGATCCTCATTAAGATATGCAACTTGCTGCTGCCGGTTAAGATGTGCCTTCGTAACCGATGTCCTGGAATCCAAATGGAATGACGGGACACGTCATTGATATACAATAAAAAGATGGATGGAGACAATATGAATCCCTGGGGAACACCAGAGTTGATGATAAAGGTATACGAGAGATATCCATTGACGGCCACTTGCAGGGAACGCTCTTTTAGGAGAGCCATACACATAAGGATCTGACAAGCCATATCATCGAAGTTTGGCCAGCAAACCGGCATGCCATACACGGTCAAAGGCTCTTGAAATATCAAGCGCAACAGCTCTTGATTCTCCATGTTTTTCGATTGCGTTATCCCAAAATATAGGTGACATAGATAGAAGGTCGTATATTAATCTTTGTTTCCGCAAGCCATATTGATGATCGCTCAAGATGATGAAGCCTTCCAAATATTTGAGGATATGGTGGTTAACTTACATTATTGCTTGTGCCGCGTTTGTAACTATTGAGTTAAAAAACGAAAGCATTCGCTTTTGGATATTTCCACCATATCACTGCCAGATTTATTGCTGTTCTTTTTTACTTCTCCTGCTAACCGACTTCGAAGATTTTTTATTTTCTGCTATACCACTTGTTTTTTATTTTGAATCAATTGGTAATTTCCATCAGGACATCGTGTTTCATATTTTGGACTTTAATGATAATAATAATAAACAAAAGCAGGGATGGCCACTAACACCCATGGCCTTTGGTGAGTTGCGACACCACTTACCCGGGCAACTGGTGCAAAACCGGACCGGCAGCCCAGGCGTACCCAGGGAGGAGAACTCTATTCTCCCTCTGGTGCCGGCCGTGGGTCCACAGGGCTAACCACCCGGTAGACCCAACACTTGGTTTCCAGTGATCAAGGAAGGAGCCCCCACAATCGACCTGTTCGGAGGGGTCAGAGGCAAGGTGGTGGGGCCCATAACGATGCATTGCTACGAGAGTAGTGAGCCCGCGCGAAGAGGGTACATGGCGAGATTGCATGCTCTGCATGCATCTTAGGGATTATGTATCTTATCTTCGGCAGCGGTGCCATTTAGCTCCTTCCCAGCCTGCTAACGAAGTGGTAGAAGTGACAGTTCTACCACCCGTTGGCACGGCTGAAGAGGAGACTCGCATCATACCACCAATGGAGACGATAATCAGAACACGCAGGGCGCTAATTCTTTACGCTGGTAATATGCAAGTCCCATCTCATGTGCCTATCTATAATGATTCAGAAATATTTCGTTTCATTTTTTTCCACTATCACTGTATCTTTGTCTATTTCCAAAGGTCCTAGATTAGGTAAGTGGTTGGAGTAAATTGTGAAAGGTGAGTAAAACGTTTTTTGCTATTTAATGTTGATTTGTTGTATTTAAACCAATCACATATTTTTTGAAAGTCAATTTGGGCCTCAATTTTCAGGTCGAACCAGGATTCTCCCTTCTACATAATGGCTGTATCATCCGCAAAGCTGAAGAGACTTCCCGCTTTTAGTGATTTTAGTTTGAACTCTTCCATAAACGCTCTCAGCTACTCATACTGATTCAAAAATCTGTTTGTCGATGTCTAACGTCGAAGTGCTCGTTTTCACTTTGATTATATCGACAGTCGATTTTGTCAATCGTCAAAGTCGACTGCGGAGTTCACACTAAGTCGAAATCGATCGACAATGTAGACTCAGTGACAACGCAGCTCAAGAGAATGTAAAAGAACACACCAAGTTACTCATTTCATCCAGCTACGCTACATATCATGCATTTTATACTCATGACTCCATAAACAGCTGTCACATCTACCGAAAAAATTGAGATGACGATCTCAAAGGTTACGTTAAAACGGCAATAAGCGGCAAACTATAAAAGCTCTGATTCTCACAAGCCGACAATGTAAACTTTAAATTTTCTTTTTGATTTACATAAACAATAATATCAAGATTTAATGGTTCCAAGAAGAGCGATATTTCGTGGACTGTTTAACAGCGAGCTCTCGATAAATAAATGCATCGGTATGCACTCAGTTTCGACATGGGATTGAATTTTTACTTTTATGTTGAAACAACAATAAAAACGCCCGCCATATACGCTCGGTCATATAAGTTGATGCGAAACTAGTGTGTATCCTGGAACATTTAATGTAATAGTCATCTCGAAATATATTCATGAAACTCCTAAACATGTAATTTGTGACACCTGTGACTCAGAAGTTGAAGTACCACAGGGTTCAACTGTGGGATCATGACTGCTTTTGTATTACATTGAAGAGTTATCGCCACTAATAGGGGAACCAACCCAATTTTTTTTTCATTGATAATCTTCCCATTTCAAGAGAAGTCTGCTGCTTTTTGAAATTGAAGATCAAACTAAATATAACATAAAATTTTTATTGTTTCTGAGGAAACAAGCAGTTAGATTAGAGACAAATTTCCAATGTCACTATTACCTAAGAAAGAATCTGATTGAAATACATCAGGACTATATTCTCTGTAGGTTCATTGATATATAACAAATATACTCTCATATTGGTGTGAAATTTTCGTTTTTGTGATATTCCAGTTGATAGCATCCATATACAGTGTCACCGAGAAAGTCCGCATCAAATGGGAAACNGTGTCTAAAAAAGAATGGTCCCATTACCTGATTATTTAAAACACCGCACCACACATTTGTTTTAAATGAATATTGGTCCCGACATTCTATCACAAAATGAGGATTTTCCTGAGCCCACCACCTACAATTCTGGGAACTGACTACGCCGTTCGATGTGAAGGTAGCTTCGTCGGTCCATAGGATTTTGTAAGGAAATTTTCTGTTCAATTCTACTTCTTCTTGGTACCAGAAAGAGAAATCTAGTCGAACATCGAAATCTCTTTCCTTTAAGGTATTTATAAATTTGGGTTTGTAGGGTTTGAATTTATTTTTATGTAAAATTGCTCTTACGCTTTCTCTTTTAACGCCAGTTCTTTCAACAATATTGGTAATGCTTGATTTTCCCTGTCCGATAACATCCAGGCAGACAGCCAACTGAACCTCATCATTATTGCGTGATGGATTATGACGTTTTTAAATTTTAAAAAAATTGTACTTGAAAAAATTTTTTAAGCATTAATTCGTTTTGATAGTGCTTTTTGTGTACATGCAGAAAATACTACGGAACGCATTCAATATCAGAGTTGTAGAAAAAAAGCAGTGGAGAAATATTCTTGGATTTTATTAGGTCGGACTTCAATTGGCTGAAATGGTTCTAATATAATTCGAAATCTATGAAAGAACAAATAAAATTAGAGTGAATGTCTAAAATATCAATATTGAGCAATGAACCGTGAAATGAAAATGCAATAAAACGAATAAAATTACCAAGATATAGAATTAGAATGACCACAAAGTACAAAAAATAATAAAAATAATAGTGAAATAAAAAATAAATTGAAAAAGTTTCAAACCAAGATACTTCACGTCGTTTAGATTGTTGGCATCCACAATCAGCTCCGGGTGGTGATTGGACTATTCCTTTGAGAGATGACTATTCATAGGCCATTCGAACGTTTCCACTTATCCCCTCCTTCCCCGATTCACCGATTCAGCAGGATTTGTCCGTTTTTCCTATTTTGATTACAGGTTTCTATGTGTTGCGTATCTCTACGCTAGTTTGGCTGAATACGTCATTGTTCAACACATATGCAGCTTCTTTGAAATTCCTCTTGAACCAGTGTTCCTTCTTGCGGATGATCAAAGCTTGAGACCACTTGATGGTATGCTGATGAGTCCAAACATGCTCTGCTATTCCTAATTTGCTGGTTTCTCCTCATTGTGTTTGTTTTGTGTTCCACAATGCATACTTTCAATGGCCTCCCAGTTTCATTGTGATATGATTTGCTACTCACAGGGTATCCGGTAAATGAAATTTCTGAATTCGCGGCCCACGTTTGGTGGCCTGGTTTTCGTGAGGTTGTTACTGAGACCCAATTGTTCTTATTCTTTTCGACAATCATCTGACGTAGGTTACTAGTTGTGAAGGCTTCTCTTCCTCGTGAGGCTCTTGCTATTTTCTAGCCAAAGCCTTTTCCACCATCACTTTGAAGTACCCATTCTGTTGGAGATCTTTTCTGATGATGTCTAGTCGCCTGATGCCTGACCCTAACTTAATTCACAGTTTTATTTTTTCAGTGACTACTTTGATATCAATTTAATGCTCATTTTGGGACGCCATTACACTTCTATTCAATTTGTATTCCGTGAGTTTGAGTCAAACAAAATTATTTTCTTTTTAACAACAATATTTATTTCTCCTCAAAAGGCTGATTTATGGAAAATTCATCAAGCCCCTCACTGGCAGAAATTTTCGTGGATAATCTAGAGAAGTCGATCTTTAAACATCTTTTGATTAAGAATTTCTTGTATTATGGATGACGTTTTGGTATGTTTTACAGGTACTAAGAGGCAATTAGATACTTTTCATAGGGATATTAACAAAATTCATGAAAACATTAAATTCACTGTTGAAATAGAAGCAGACAACTCAACCAATTTCTTGGACCTAACAATTAGTAGAATGAACAACAAACATGATTTTTCAATTCATCACAAACCGTCCTATACGCATATTACTATACATTACGATTCTACCCATCCTTATCAACACGAAGTACCAGCTTATAATAGCATGATTTACAGATTAGTCAATGTTCCTCTTTCTATAGATGATTTCGATATATTCAAATTATCTTCTAGAAGAAAATCATATCTTCAACGAAGAGTTCGAAATTTTGAACATAGAAAATAAAGGTTTGAAATTGAATCATTTGGAAGCTATGGAAATTAAAAACTTAAAAATTCAAACATATTGAAGAATGACCAACTCGATTTGAGTAGATCACCATTATTGAACTTGTTTTCTTAAAAACCGAGAAAGAATTATAATTGATGTTGATGTACAGGTAATATGCTTCAGGTGATCATAATTGAACAGGTATGTTAGATAGAAGTACAGGTAATTTTTTGGAGGTAGTCAATTATGGTTACCTGAGTATACAGGGGTGCGCAAAAGTCCGAAATAAAATTAATATCTTTTTAACCAGTGTTTTAGGAAGAAAACGCTGGAAAACGTCAGTTGATTTCACGTTGTACGTATTTTTTGGCGATAAAATGAAATATTTTTTTTTCAACCCCTTAGCTGCAACCCTCCCCAACTTTTTTTTTTCAAATGCAAATGTGTATATTACGCTTTGAATTAGTCCCTGCTTTAGCTGTTATGTTTCCCAATGAAGCAGATCCATATATCCCCACTGAAACACTTTGGTTCCAACAGGACGGCGCTCCCCCACATTTTGGTATTGATGTCAGAGAATATCTCGATGACATATTTGCAGGACGCTGGATTGAACGACGTGGTACAATTGAATGGCCGCCAAGATCCCTAGAATTAACGCCATTAGATTATTTTTGTTAGGGATATATGAAAGACAAGGTTTATCAAAATAGGCTGGCTAATATTGAAGATCTAAAAAGCAGAATTAGAGTGGAATCACATAACATACCGGCTGAGGCCATTCGGAATTCCGTAGACGGGTTTTACCATCGCCTAGGAGCCTACCAAATAGAGGGTGGAGGCCAATTTCAGCATCTGTTACATTAATTCACCCGTAGATAGCACTAAGTTAGGTATTTGTAACTTTTCAAAAGAGTTTTTTTTCATTTCGTTGTAACCACAAAAAAATGAAGGGTATGATCAGAATCCATTTTTTACGAGCTTTTTAATGAGCCCATACACGACATAAGTTTGCATTTGAAAAAAAAAGTTGGAGAGGGTTGCAGCTAAGGGGTTGGAAAAAAATTCATTTTATTGGCAAAAAATGCGTACAACGTGAAATCAACTGACGTGTTTCAGCGTTTTTTTCCTAAAATAGATACTGGTTAAAAAGATATTGATTTCATTCCGGACTTTTGCGCACCCCTGTACAAATATTAATGTAAGAACACCTTGAGGTATAAATCACTTTAAAAAGCTAATGTCTTAGCAAAACATGTTGTGAGATATTTTTCAAATAAAGTTTGTGGGGATCAAATCGTGAAGTGTAGTTTTTGAAATTACTATGGATCTTCATTAAGTAACTGACTACAGTTTCTCTTCAAAATGACCACACTATAAATCTCGGGGACATAGTCATTGCATTTTTACGTGGTGTAAGAGTGCACGTGCATAATGTTCAGAAAACATATGTTGAAAAACGGATATCCATTAACGGAAAATGTTTATAAGGATAGTCATGCATGAAGGATTGATGAAAAATGGTTGTTTATAGCTGTCCGTACAACAAGTTGCCAAATACGAGTTATGTTCTTGAATGGCTGCTGAATGCAAGAAAGTGGATTTGTCAATATCAGATCGAGAATGAATCAGCAGTAATAATACAGAGTGTTACTTCGAGGCTATGTCAGAAAAGGGCGAAATTTCGTTCTCGCGATATTCTTTGAACAGTATCAATCATACTTGCCTAATAGATTTTATGACTGATGGAATTTGCTACTAGCTAATAACAACGGCATACACTTTGGCAAAAACCTTTATAGTAAAATAAGCGCTACTTGAATCAGTGCACTTTTGACAACATAACACCGGTCGATCAATACGGAATAATAGACGAAATAATAATTCCATCAGCATAAAACTTGTTTGCTCGTGATTCGATGGAGTCGACGAAGGCCGTTTTCTGCTTAATCCTGATTGGCGAAAGTTCTACCGGTGAGAAAGTTATCGAAGTGCTTGAAATGATGGTACACACTTGACACGAGGTCTGGAGAGTATGGCGGGTGAGGCAGAACTCCAATGCTCCCTTCGTTTGAATTTTAGACGGTGATTTATGAAACGTGTGGTCTTTTGTTGGTTATTTTTCGCCTTTGGAAAGTACCTGGGTGGCTCACCACTGTTCTGAACATCTACTGTTGTCATAGAGGATCCACTTTCCATCTAACGTGACAATCAAGGATTAAGGATCAAGAGGAAGATGATGACGAAAATAACAATTTGGTGTTGGGATTAACACCTTATTTCTAGAACTCGACAAGCGCCTCAACCACCAAATGATCGTTTTCAAAAGGAAGAATGATCTTCCTCATGAAGGTGATCACTTGTTGATTGGAACGCGACAATGCAATTAATTACTGGTCTGATCCTTCTGGACCTGTACATAACGGAGGTTGCATTAATGACCGTGTTACGATTGCGCACGGCTGGTGTAAACCTCGAAGTAGGAATGGGTTAATTGAGGCTAAGCCTACGGCGAGAGGCGCTTACTGCGTAACCTTTCCTGCAGGCAGCCAGTATCGCAATTGAACCCAGGTATGTTTTCAATAAACCCTACAACGTACATATAAAAGAGAACACAGAGTAAGATGCTACAAATGCAATACGCATATATACCAACTAGCATAGTTGTTTTATGATTCCATGGTGTTGCAACAGTTTTATTTTATTAGTATTTTATAATTACTTCCAAAATGCTAATTGGTTATATTAGATGATCGGTGAACACAATACAGTTGTAGGCAATGAAAGTGTTTTATGAATTTGTGATAGAAACGTTTATGAAATAAAATTAAAAAACCATCATACAATAGTCAGGAAATTATCACAGAAACGTTTTTGCAACTAACTTACGAAACTTATTTTCCTATTAAAGTAAATTGTTATGTAGCAGTTTTATAACACTTTTCTGCGAGATTTGTAAAATTCTTAAAAATTTTAGTTATGTTTAGTAAGAATATTTTTGTTTAGTTATTCAATTGGGACACCTTCGATATCGTGGTGGAAATTAGTTCTACAGCAACTTCTGAATATTTGATTTTTATTGAATATAGGTACCCCATAAGTAAATTCAATATTTTTAATTCATCCCTAATTTTAGACACTATGATATGCATATATATGTGTATATATATGTAAAAAACTCTTATAAAACTGTCTTTTGATTATTTTATAAGTATCGCTTAAATATGTTGCAAAAGTGCAGTAAGGAAAGTCTTTACAAAACTACTCTCTAAGAGTGTTAGACAAATTTTATAGTAACTGCCAAAATGTTTATGAAACTGTTTTGTAATGTTTCTAAAAGGCCTTACAAAATATTGATAATAACTATAATGTTTTATAAAACGGTGACAATTTCCTATTCATAGCAGTTTTATAAACACATCTGAAAACATAATTTGTTTCTCCGAAACGTTTCCGCGACTGTTATAAAATACTAGTTGGGTACAGACGGCTCAAAAACCAACAACGGCTCAGATTACTGAGCCTGAGTACCAAATGGAAATGAAAGAAATACCAGCGTGGTTCAAACAGAACTGGCTGGTATCTCAATCGTCACGAAAGAAATAACCAGGAAAGGAATTTCTGGCGAAAACATAACGATCTGCACTGATAATACATAAGCCCTATTAACTTTGAACAGACAATGTGTTACCTCAGGGCTAGTACTAGAGTGCCACCAAGATTTAGCGAAAGCCTCGGTAGATAATAACATTATACTAAGGTGAGTTGGAGAGCACGACAAGAGTAAAGGTTATCGCATTGCTGAATCTTTAGCTAAGGAAGCGGCTGGACTGAAAATTTTAGGACCCAGTGACACATACGGCCTGATAACTTCGCTCAACAGTAGGATATCTGACTGGTCACTGTCAACTAAGGAAACACCACCACAATATGGGGCTAGTGGACACATCTCTTTGCAGGATGTGTGAACAGGAAGATGAAACTGTCCTATGCGAATGTCCGGAGTTATCATCCTTCCTGGAAAGGACAGGATGGACGATGACCTAGGAGGACAACTCTGCAGGAGGATGTACAAAGGGTCACATGTGGCCCAAGTGATGTGGGCCTACCCTCCCTACTCTACAGATGAAGAACAGATTTCTATATATCTACTGCACATCTTAAGGGAGGGGCTTCTCACCGGCCATGACTCAGTCCGGCAGCATATGAACTATTGGAAAGTCCTATTAGTCAGTAACTCTCATTCATACATTTCGCCTATAAATTGAAAAAAATCAATTGAAAAAATCAAATATTGATACTTAGCTTTCTTAAGTTGTTAACGTTTCGGAAAACAATCATTTTCCGTTATCGCATAAGTTTTTATTTTTTCAGATTGTGGAAGGTTATAAATCCAAAAAACAGTATGAAATATTGAGTATTCCACAATAAAAATGTCGTTTGAAAAATATAAAAGAATAGATAGTATAAAAGTGAAACTTTCATTCATTCAATTCTGGCGAAACCCTATCTCTTCCTTCAAAGTTGAAATAAAGAAGGTGAATGCTCAAAAGTTACTGTTTTTTGTATTCAAGACTTTTTTGTTGGCATTCTGGCATGCAAAACTCTTTTTGGAAATGACACCTAGTGGCACTTTTTCTTAAATAAAAAACAATATGGGTATAGACGTTTTGGATAATCTCCAATCTTTCAAATTATGCATCACATTTCTCGATAGATCCCATCTTTATGTGACAACGGCTGCCACCAAAGCAACTTTGATATAAAATTGTTGACGTGATAATTATAAATTTATTCACCACCACCACCACATTACAAGTGGACGAATACATTACTTTGGGTAGAAAATAATAGTTGTGGTTGAGGTAAACTGATTGCATCAAATAGGAGAGAACACAGAATAATTTAACACCTGCTCATTAGAATCACACCCTCGAATAATGAACCCCACTTGAAACCGGATATATATTTAAGCCCGCCCTAATTATTCATGTAATCTTCCAGAGAATGTTTTGCTCGAACACTGACGTGGGTCTAATTTATATAAATAATTACCATAAGAATTCGAGTACGACCATATGATATTTCCTTTAACACAAAAGACTAGTTTTGGTAACTCCGAATTCATGAATTGGAAATTTGATTGTCACTCCAGCGGTGTTTATTACTTATGTTTTTTCCAGAACGTTGAGCTCAGAATAAATATTTTTACACTTCCTCTGGAAACATATCCATAATGCATGTCAGATGATATCTGACGTCTAAAGCATAATGGCCAACAAATTATAATTGAATTTTGAATTCTCTGACCGGTTACTTGATGAAAATTAATCACTCTATTCAACTGACCCAGGAACTGAAGGTAAACAACCGAAGACAACGTGTGTGTTCACTGAAAGGGTTCTGGAGCAGTTGAAAACCGACCCTAATTTTTATCGAAAAATAATTTTCAGCGATGAGACCAATTTCTGGATGAGTGGGAGGGTTTGTTCGGTCCATATATATTTGAGAACGACTTTAGCCAGGCAATCTCTGGCACTGGGATTTGGCAACCCTAGTGTTGCAATCTGGCAAGTGACAGCTCTATCGTAAAGTTGGACATTTTTTAGTTTATACGTACTCAGAAAGTTTTGACATACGCGCGCTATTTGTATTGTTTACAGTAACTCAAAAGATTCATCTCGGCCCAGAAATGGAATCGAATCGTGAACATTTCCGTGCGATTATTTTTTACAACTTTCGACGTGGATCAACTCAGCACCAGTGCATGGATGAAGTTGAGTTCATCCAGTGTTTATCGATGATATGGTGAATTCAATCGTGGTTGTAGTTCACTCCAAAACGAATTTCGTGAAGGTCGTCAAAAATCTGTTGTTATTTCGAAAACCATTGATGCTGTGCGCGAACTAATATTGCAATTTTGTCATGTGACCTATCGTGAGATTGAGACAACCTTAGACATTAGCGGGACCAGCATACATTCGATATTGCATAAATATTTGACTGTCAAAAAAATTTGTTCGCGTTGTATACCACACAATTTGTCAATCGCTCAAAAAAGGCTCGTGTCGATTGGTCGAAGGAAATTCTCAAAAAATACGATCGCGTTGCTTCGAAACACGTCTATAACATCGTTACAGGTGATGAATTGTGGATTTACGCGTATGAGCCCGAAAGTAAACAGCAGTCAACTATATGGATGTTCCAAGATGAGGCAAATCCAACAAAAGTTGTTCGCGCGCGAAACACTTCCAAGCAAATGGTTGCTTGTTTTTTCGGAAAAACTGGAAATGTCGCAACCGTACCACTAGAACAACGCATAACAGTCAATTCTGAGTGGTAAACAACCAGTTGTTTGCCAGTTGTCTCCAAGAAATTAGGAAAACCAACCGCCAAAGACGGATCACTCTTCACCACGATAATGCGAGCTCTCTCATTTTCGAGCACCCAAAACATCGATTTGATGAGTCATCCTCCGTATAGTCCTGACTTGGCACCAAATGACTTTTTTGTTTCCGCACGTGAGAAACAAACGGAGAGGTCAACGTTTTTCGACACCTGAAGAAGCGGTTGCTGCATTCAAAATGCATGTTTTGGAGATACCTCAATCAGTGTGGCAAAAGTGTTTCGACAATTGGTTCAAACGCTTGCAAAAGTATATAGATCTCCATGGGACTTATCTGAAAAACAATAAAGTGATTTTTGATAATTAAAATTTGTGTATGTTCTCTAATCCCAAAATATAAAAGGCAACCTCGAATAGGTCGATGCTCGCCAACTCCTTTTGGCCTGGACTGGATGATCTGGACAGTCATCTCACTTGGAGGTGATGTAAACTGACCACCGAGATCATGTGATTTGACCCTGTTAGACTGTTTTTTGTGGGGTTTTCTCAAGTCGTAGGTGTATGCGAATAAAACACAAACCTTAACGTTCTTTAGAGCAAACATAACTCATAGTCGGGGCTTGTTTTGCGAAAAACCAAATCCCAGAAACATTTCATGTGAAAAATTGGATCAATGACGTAAACCCTAAATTTCGACCCCGCTGAATCCGGAAATACCGTTTATCAAATCGAAATTCCAACCGGAAGTGGGATATTCAAGATGGCGTCCAAAATACCCCTAAAATCATATTATTTTCTACTTTTGGTCACCCATTGTCAAAAATTGGATTAATGACGTAAACCCTATATTTCGACCCCGCTGAATCCGGAAATAGTTTATCAAATCGAAATTCCAACCGGAAGTGGGATATTTGAAATGGCGTCCAAAATACCCCTGAAATCATATTATTCTCTACTTTTGGTCACCCATACGACACACTCAAAAATCAATTTGGAGCATTAAAATCCCATTATGTAATTGAATTTTGACAAAACGGGCAAAAATTCCAAAAACCTTTTGAAAACGTTTTTTATTTATGCTTTTCCAGGTCGTTTGATACGTTTAAGAGCTTAAAAAACATTAAAACATCATCCAAACCTTCATTTCATACATTTTGAAAAAAAATTATTCACTATTAGTAGTCTTCTTCATCTTCTTCTACTCCATTCATGCACTTGTACATGTTCGTGCACAACACCCTCGGCGGTTTCCTGCAGCCACACTGCTTCATGCCGCAGAACTTCTTACTTGTTTATTCCACCTGAAAGTAAACAGTAAATAGAGAAATATTAAAAAAACAAAATGAATATGGTATAGAGGGTAAAGTATTCAATTGGATTAGAGGATACCTTACAAATAGAAAACAGACAACAAAAATTTGTGGCGTATCGTCAGCTATTACAGTGATTCATGGAGTTCCTCAGGGCATTATTTTGGGCCCTCTATTATTTTCAATGTATATTAATGATATGGAAAAATATGTTGAATGTGACTATATTCATATCTTCGCAGATGATACTCTGATGTCAGTATGTGATGGGAATATCGATAGAGCAGTGATCAAAATAAATGATGTGCTGAAAAATATGGATAAATAGTTGAAAATTGATAAATTGAAGTTAAATGTGAGTAAAAGTAAGGCAATGATAATAACTACACCTTATAAATATAAACAAATAAATAATAGTTACACTAACATAGAAATAAACAATGAAAAAATTGAAATTGTAAAGGAATTTAAATATCTGGGATTTATGTTGGATAATCATTTATTATTCAGTAGCCACTTTGAATATATCAAAAAAATCTTGAAAAAACTGTATTTCTTTTCTAGAGTGTTCCAAAACTTAAGTCTGAATTCCAGAATAATTGTGTATAAGAATATCATTCAACCTCATTTTGAATATTGCCCTACATTACTATACTGCTTCGATCTGAATAAAATATGCCAATAACAAAAGCTAAAAATCGAACAATGGGAATAGTATTGCGATGTAGTAGGTCATCTCCTATATCATTGATAGTAGATACTTTACAGTTATTTACTGTGAAGCGAAGACTGACTCAACTATGATATATATCTATAAAATGATACATGAACTGACTCCAACATACATAGGTAAGTTTAATATAACTGTAAACCAAATTCACACATAAAATATTAGAGGCCAAAATCATTTATATGTAAACAGGCAGAGTACCTCATATAATGTAAAAAGTTTGTTTTTTAAAAGATTCATTCAGTACAATAGTTTACCACAATATGTTGAAGAGTCAAGAAATATGTGTATATATGTGTATGTGTGTGTGTATATATGTGTGTATATGTATATTTATACTCAAATTTATTATATATCTTCATGCTTACATTTATGATAAGTTATATTTATTGTAAAAGAGGTATGTTAACTATTCAATTTTTTGTAAATTAGGATTGTCCTACTCAAATGAATAAATAAAAAAAAACAATCAAAGTGGCACCGAAGAATGTGTTGACGGAGGAAATCAGTGGTAGATGGCAAAAACTCTAGCATTCGCACTGTCCCAAAAATTGCAAAACGGGCTGCATCTGCCGTTGTAATGTCCGGTCCAACCTGAAATAAAAATGGCTAACAGTTCTTATTTACCATGTGTCTTAGAAAAGGGACGCAACAAACCTTGTATAAAGCTTGCACCACAAACTGTTCTACCAAACGGAGATCATCGGGGACCAGATCAAGGGTCTTTCCAAGCTGACTGTGGAATTTACAGTAGTTTCCTTCTATGTACTGCTTCCACCCTTCTGTTTTTGTGACTGACGCTAATTTAGATGTAGTATCACATCCGGTGATTGCGTGGAAAGCCATCAGATTTTGATCTGTTGTGGTGTGAGCTTCCAACATTTGACAATTTGACAATTATATAATGAACATTCGATGCTCCAAATTAATTTTTCAAATGTCTTATCACGTTCTACACCCCCAAAAACATATACATCCACACCTTAGTCGTATGGGTACCAAAAGTGGAAAATAATATGATTTCAGGGGTATTTTGAACGCCATCTTGAATATCCTACTTCTGGTTCGAATTTCGACTTGATAAACAGTATTTTCGACTATTATGCCATCAGTCAAGCCATGGCGGACATATGAAGGCTGTTATATTCCACACACAATGGCATGAATAGGTCTTTCAAACGAATAAAAAATTTCAATGATATCTCACATAAACTTTGTTTAGAAAGCTCTTAATGAAATACCCTATATTGGGTATAGAGTTATAGTGGAATAATTTGCTACATTCTCAAGATACAATTCTGACATGGATACGGACAGCAACACAAGCGAATAATACAGCACAATAGCACGCCTTTCAATAATTTTGAGGAGGATCCCAAGGCCCAAAAACGAATTCCCGGCATATCGCGTCTACCCTCCATCGTATTGTATTGCGTCATCGTAGGCATTTCCTCCACAATTTTCCTGACATCTTGACGCCTCTCCTTGCTCTATGAGAAGTTATTGTGTCCGAATAATAATTCAATTTGCCTGAATCCAATTCGGTTGAATAGTTTCCATAGCCGACTGCGCGTCGGTAATCCGTTAGGATGTCATGAATAAATGATATCAGCAATTTGGAAGTGCGTGGCTAGGGTTGGACTGGCCCAATAGGCAAACTTTGTGTTGGGATAGTGTTGTGTTGGGATAGTTTTGAACGGTTTCGTACATCATTCGTGTTATCATACGATGAAAATTAAAAATACTGTGTTCCATCACCAGTATGTGTCCTGCGAAACTGGTCATGGTACAAAAATAATAGAACTGAGAATCATTAGGGCATTATTTGGGGACTAACAAAAGTGAAATACAAAGCTGAGTAAATGATTAGCTAGTAGTTTAGCGTACAGAATGGAGAAACCAAGCCTCTCTATTTTCTGACATGAACTGGATTGGGATGTTTTGAGATAACCTCCAAAACATAAGAGACGACGTGGTGCGAAAGAAATTGGCAGTGAGATTTGTTTTCAAAATATAGGATATATACAATACAATACAATACAATACAATACAATACAATACAATACAATACAATACAATACAATACTTTATTTATCCTGAGACTTTTTTACAAGCATGGAAATCGTCATATACACAGTAAAGATTGGAGTTGAAAAATATCAAGTGATAAAATATGGAACATACATAAAAAACTCAATCAATAGTAGATGTAGGAGATGATTATATAAAACAATTAAAAAAATACATACTATAAACAGTAGAATATTGACAAGCAAACAATCGTGATGTCAAGCAGCCAGATCAGTTTGAAAATATTCATCAAGTGAATAGAGAATATTTTTAACGCTATTTTTGAAATTAATGGGATTTGAAATTTTCTTAATGAATGTTGGAAGTTTATTGAATATTTTTATAGACATAACATGAGGTCCGTTTGATACAGATGTTAATATGTGTACAGGAATTATCAGAATATAATTTTGCCTGAGAGTATAACCAGCAGCTATGCGGATAGTATCCTTTTGCTAAAACTCATGGTAATGATTCTTAATGTAAGTGACACAATTCAAAATATACATGGATATCACAGTTGAAATTTGTTACTCAGTAAATAACTGCTTACAAGAATCACTATATTTTTTGAAACACATGGTTCTCAGTATCTTTTTTTGAGCAATCAAGAGATCATTCAATTTGCTGCTGTTACCGTAGCAGACTAAGCAATAATTTAGACTTGAGTGAACATAGGCATAGTAGTAACTTAATAAAATATTTATAGGGACAGAATTTCTGAGATTCCAAATGACGAAACAATGCTTGGATATAGAAATAGAGTCAATATGATCATTCTAGGATAATTGGGAGTCAATGTTCAACCCTAAGAATTTGACTGATTTTTTCTGCACAATAGATTTAGTATTAGCTCTAACTGATATACTGCAGTCCATTTCTCTAAGCGAGGAGACAATTGTATTAGATTTATTGCTATTTAGTATGAGGCCGTTTCTGACGCAGTAACTAAGCATATTAGCAACTGCAATATCAGCAAGGTCAGATAACCCTTCACAAGAGGAAGAACTCAATAAGAAGGACGTATCATCAGCAAACTGTACAGTACAATGTTGTTGATTGATATTAGAGATGTCGTTGACGAATAAGAGAAAGAGAGTAGGACCTAGGACACTACCTTGGGGAACACCTGTTAATATGTTACGATTTTCAGAATGATAAATTCCAGATTTGAGCCTAACCTTTACAAATTGTGATCTGCCAGTCAGATAAGTCTTAATCCATTTTAGACATTGGCCGCGAATTCCAGTATCATAAAGTTTATCGAGGAGAAGTTGATGGTTGATGGTATCAAATGCCCGTGACAAATCGAATAGAGTACTGAGCGATTTTTCACCATTTTCAAATTTGGATAAAACATGATTGACCAGAGAAATAGTAGCATCTTGGGTGGATAAACCAGATTGGAATCCATATTGGCTCTTTGCGAGTAGGTTATACTTTTTACAGAAGGATACAAGTCTGATAAGATAGGATTTTTCGAAAATTTTAGAAAATGAAGACAGCAATGCAATACCTCTGTAGTTGGAGATTAAGTGCTTATCATTTTTCTTGTGAACAGAAACAACAATAGCATGTTTAAGACACGAGGAAAATGAACCCTCAAGGAAAGAGAGATTAAGTAGGTATGTAAGTGGTTCAATGATTAGTTCAGCAACATACAACAATACTCTACCTGGTAATTCATCAATGCCACTAGAGTTCTTAGACGATATGGACTTGATGATATCAAGAAGTTCAGTTTCGTCTGAAGGATGAAGAAAAAAAGAGCTTGTTTTTATATCGTGATGAAAGGGTCTCTTCAAAGGACAGCGTAAATAAGGGATAGCTACAAACTGATGTCCTTGCAGCTAGCTACACATAGTTCAATAGATGAAAATGTCTATGCATTTTATCAGAAAGATGACCAAGCCTACCGGAGATAGATTGACAATTCTCATTGTTTCTGGTCAGCAGGACCATGAAGATCTTAAAAATTATAGTTAATAAGGGAAAATGAAGGTACCAACAAAAAAACCAATCAACTTCTGCCTATCACTCAGAGGTGTCACCCTGATCTTGTTTCCATTCGAATAATATCCTCAAATATCAGGAATCATGTCAGAAAACCCAAAAGTTTGCTCTATGGTATGTCAATGAAATGCCATTTCACATTCAACGTATGGAGCTAAATAATCCGCAGAAATTAAACTTACGAAGCAGAGAATGCAAAAATTAGCGTCGCGAGAGCTCTGGCGCATGCGCATACTATGTCATAAATTACCATTTAATTTCCGCTTCACAACCACAAATCGAATGAATATTCGGTTATAAATAGAACAGAATTCAGAAAAGTAATGGCACAAATAGGTACATAATGTTCAAATGTCAAGTATACGGTAAAGACCGGCGTGTTCCAACCGTGATCCTGACTACTCTGGTTCCAACCGTGATCCTAAGACTACTCTCCTCGTCTTCTTGATATGGGAAGGCCTGTACCCCATATCCTTACCCCATATTCCAGTTTACCCAACGTGCACCCCATGGGTGAGCACGTGCACCCCATGGGTGAGCACGTTGGGTACACTGGGTTAGTGGGACTGGGTCCCGTAGTCGATCCAATAACTTTTGTAGAGGTTGATTTCAGTGACTTGACTACTGACGTTGAAGGAGACCAGAGAATATGATAATAGAAGGAAAATAAAAAACCCTAAGAAAGAAATACTCAATCAGAATCAGATAAAACCAAAGTAAGATTCAACCCAATTCAATAGGGACTAGTTGACTAATCGATACCCCTGGTATATTGGGTGCCCTGTATAACCATATAATCCGTAAAAAAGGTTGTAGAATTGAAGGGATGATACCATAGCTAAGACCACATGAGAGATGCGATAGTGATTCAGACATACCGGAAATCCTTCCACCTGGCACAATGAGTTCGGTAACCACCGGAAATCCTTTAAAGAGTTAAGTATTCGACTACAAATATACACACCAACATGACCAATCAGTCTTCCACTATATAATCCTGACTTGTAGAAATAATATCCGTGAAGCATAGCAAACATACAACCATATATATCCTACAAATCAGTCAGATGGTACCCTTGAACTATCAACCAAGCTCAACGAAGGTCAACACCGAAATCCAAGAGACTGCTACATCTGACAGCTATCCAGTTGTTACACTACAAGTACCAATGGGGCGCTGTGCACAACATCATATATCAATCAATTCCTCCACAGTCACTCGAGATATCGTCAACAAGTCCGAGACCCATCACAACTCCTTCTCCCAGCAATGCAACCCTAAAACAACCCTTGACAATTTGAGTAACCGATAGATCCCTCACTCGTGAACGACTATAGAACTAGTTCGGTGTAGGTTGTCGGAACGACACTACGAAAGTTCGGCAGAATGTCAGTGTGGGCAGATGTCAACCAACCTGATTATTGAATGTTTACAAAAATAT
Source organism: Leptinotarsa decemlineata (assembly GCF_000500325.1). NCBI lineage: Eukaryota > Metazoa > Arthropoda > Insecta > Coleoptera > Chrysomelidae > Leptinotarsa > Leptinotarsa decemlineata. The sequence goes on from NW_019293340.1 coordinate 52,636, forward strand.
TGACTCCACCAGAACCAGACGCGAAAAAGCCCTGCAAGGTTGTATCTAAGGCATCGTCAGTTGTAGCTAACGTGCAAAAAACCCAAAAATCTTGCAGCTTGACTATTCGACTACCCTGCCCCGATGGGGACCGAATCAAGTCTTTAGAGTTCGGCAGAGCCGTACTGTCATCATCTAACGTGAAATACCACTCACCATACAAATTATTCGGCTTCGTTAAGAATCTGGGTTTATTTGACCGAGTGTGACTAGGTGTGAGCCACAATAAACCCTTGCGGGTTGCGGCGGAGGGTTGAATAGACCCACCCACTTTGAACCTAACCTAACCTAACCAACAAAGATATAAACAACAGAGAATGTTGAAGTATTGTGAGTGAATAGAAAAAATGCTCTATATTACATGATATACAGATGTTCGTAGATGAATTCTGTCCTGATGAATGATGGATATATATGATGGAATATTGAGCTAATTTTGGGGTAGGAAGTTTTCAAATTAACACCCTGCATTATGTGTGAAGTTCATGAAAAACCTTCAATTCTTATTAAGTTATCTACTCATGACTGTGGGAAACATTTGAAACTATCTACATCCAATAAACTTTTCAAAATACCAGACAGGAAAAACATTCTGCAAGTATTACGTCAGAGAACAAAAATAGTTCATAGTGAAGGGTTTGCTATGGATTGAAGTTATGGAAAAAAACCTTCGCTGTAAATAAATATCCTTCGTGTATTTCCATCGTTTCTCATCCCTGATACATTTTTTGCTGTTACGATGAGCCAGGTCCTACCTAGATCGTTCACCAGCCAAGTCTCGTACCAATCCACCCCCTTTGCGTTTATAATTAACAACCCCAAACACACAGCCGACGTCTCGTAAACAATCACGGTAACAGAAAACATTCGAAAGAAAACGGCCTGCCGAGATTTATAAAGATATAATGGAATCCTGTAAGAAGCCGCCAGTGTGGAGAGTTCTCAAGCAATGTTGAAAGCTGATTATATTAGATTTATCTCGGTTTCTTCTCGGATGGCGACTGACTTGAATGAATAAGTAGTTCGGCGTTAACTCAAATTTTGTAGCTAGTTTGTCGAAGAGATTATTGAACTTTCGCTACAGTCATTTATTTCGAATCCAGGAGTTCTCGTGGGCGACGAATGATGGATTCGGGAGTTGGAGAGAATTCGTATGTTGAATAGTTCCCCGGCACTTCTTGTCTGGATATTCCGAACACGTTTCCATAAATACGGCGGAGTAGGTTGATTTGCTCCGATATTCAGAGATTTAGTTGCGTTAGTTCAGAAGTGGTAGAGGGTTGATGCTGCATTAATTCATTTTGCTGTCTATCAAACATATTATGAAGTCCCCTGACGTGTCTCTCTGTCAGAACGCGATGCACTCAAAAACTACCCAATGAATTTCCATACGGTTTTCATCAAAAGATTAAGTGATTCACGCAGAAAGTTTATTGTTATGATTGAGGCGGTGGTCCTACTCCTACGAGGTCCTTCTCCAACATCAACCGCGGCAATGGAATTAAGTATAGGTCTGACCCCTCTGGACCTGTATGTTGAGGAGTTTGCGTTAATGGCAATGCATCGAAGCAGGAATGGGTCAATTGAGACTGGGTCTGTGGCAGGAAGCGCTTACTGCGCAACCTCTGCTGCAGGCAACCAGTGATCCAATTGAACCTAGGTTTGTGTTTAATAAACCCTACAAAATTCAAATGAAACAGAACACATAGTCAGATGCTACAAATGCAATACGCATATATACAGGCGGCTCAAAAACCAAAGAAGGCTCAGGATGTGGAGTGTATCCCAAATCACTGAGCCTAAGGATTGAGTGGGAAATGGGAAAAAATACCAGCATTGTCCAAACAGAACTGGCTGGTATCTCAATCGCCACAAAAGAAATAACCAGGAAAGGAAAACATAACAATCTGCACTGACAGCAGTCAAACCCTATTAGCCTTGAAGAGACAACGTGTAACCTCAGGGATAGTACTTAGAGTGTCACCAAGATTCAGCCAAAGCCTCTGTAGATAATAACATTATCCTGAGGTGGGTTGAAGGGCACGACAGGAGTAAAGGTAATCGCATTGCCGACTCTTTGGCCAAGGAAGCGGCGGGACTAAGAATTTTAGGACCCAGTGGCATGACCATTGCGAAACTAGCCAAATGTGACACGCATGCTCAATTCCTAAAGAAATGGGATGGAATCAAAGGATAAAATTTTGCCAGGATCACCTTGAGCGACCCTGGAAAGCTGATGCCGAAGAAATATTTGGCGATAACCAGGAAAAATATACATTCAACAGTAGGATTTCTGACTGGCCACTATCAACTGAGAATACATCTCCATAACATGGGGCTAGTGGATACACATCTATGCAGGATGTGTGTACAGAAAAATGAGACTGTCAGGCATGTCCTATGCGAGTGCCCGGAGTTATCGTCAATTGGCCACATGTGACCTAAGTATTGTGGCCTTACACCCACCCTCCCTACTCTGAAGATACAGATGTCTGGCTGTTCAGGGTCCGTCGAATCCATTGAATGATGAAAAAATTGAAGGAAACGACTGAATCAGTCGTTGCTGAGACCACTGATGATGTTTACTGCAGTATCAGACGAAACGTTTGATACTTCAGTTCACATTCGACCGTGGGCTACTGGCCCCCTTGCCATTAAAGAGTTCATTTTCCCAAACCATACAGTTTCTTCCTTGGTTGGCTCTATTTTCTTATGACTTTACAGGATATGGAAATGGGAAATATGACAATGTGGTTGACTGACTCTCGTTCAATACCTACAGTCTCACAAGAATTCTAGTAATCAACATCCAGTTGAATCTGATTCACAGAAAACTTTTGCCATTTCATTTTGCAGTAACTATAGAAATGCATTGCTTTGAGTATTGAAGCCGTGGATATATATTACCCTTCTGTAACAATCGAAACGTTAATGCCTATTTTGGATAAAACATTAAAATTCAAGTATCAAGGTAATGATCTTTGATGAAAAATAATATATGCACATTGAAACTATCAGACACTCTCACAATTATCTATTGTTATAATGTTAGGTTAGGTTAGGTCCAAAGTGAGTGGGTCAACTTCGACAATTCTGGAACTAGCCAAGAGTCACACCCATGCTCGATCCCTGAAGAGATGGGATGGAATCAAAAGATGCAATCCTGTCAGGATCACTTTGGGAGACCCTGGGAAGCTGACACTGAAGAAATATCTGGCGATGACCAGGAAAAATCTACGCTTTACAGTTGGATATCTGACTGGTCACTGTCAACTAAGGAAACACCTCCACAATATAGAGCTAGTGAACACACCTCTTTGCAGGATGTGTGAACAGGAAGATGAAACTGTCAGACATTTTCTATGTGAATGTCCGGAGTTATCGTCCTTCCTGGAAAGGACAGGATGGACGATGACCTAGGACCTACACTCACCCTCCCTACTCTATAGATACAGAACAGATTTCTACACATCTACTGCACATCTTAAGGGTGGGGCTTCTCACCGGCCGTGACTCAGTCCGACAGCATATGAACTATTGGAAAGTCCAATTAGTCAGTAACTCGTATTCATACATTTCGCCTACAAATTGAAAAAATTAAAATATTGATACTTAGCCTTCTTAAGTTTTCAACCTTTCGGAAAACAATCCTTTTCCGTTATCGTATAAGCTTTTATTTTTTCAGATTGTGGAAGGTTATAAAATTCCATTTGAAAAAATTGAGTTCCACTCATTTTTCATGAAATCAAAGTATCTGCATTTTTTGAAGACCCTGTATGAGGCAAATGAAAATATGACTCAGAGTGAAGATCCTCATAGTATCGCTCCACTCCATTTCAAATTTGATCGTTTTAGTGCAAGAGAGTTCAAGATTATCGGTATTTATAAAAGTTTATGTTTGGTAAAAAAAAATATCGAAATTAATTTATATCTTCCAAACGGTAATAGACTGGTATAGGGAAATAGTATATGAATTTGTTGACAAAGTGATAATGAATCATCATATATACGGGGTGTTCCATTTGAAAAATCAAAGAAGCCGCTACTTTATAGTAGAAGCGACAACGCCGCTTCATCTAAAATATTTTAGGCGTGCAGGTCATATTGACTTATGCATACTGTGGAATTTTCAGATTGATCCGTTGAATAGTTTGCCAGAAACGGCTAATTAACGCTCATCATGAAAAGTCCTATATAATGGAAGCTTGCAGGTATATCTACTGAAATAGAAACACATTAGCTGCCAATAGAGCCTATCATAATCATTTAACCTGCAATGCCCACTTATCATTGCCTAGTCAACATCGCACTGCTCTTTACCAAATAAGTTTCGAGTTTCAGATCTGCAAACTTTTCAATAAACTCCCCAACAACATCAGAAAATCTGAAAATGTAAATATCTTTAAATCAAGATTGAATCAACTTCTTCTGTCAAAAAACTGCTACAGTATTGATGAGTTTTATCTGTAAT